>CANXYC010095300.1:0-29907 GCA_948193065.1 Aleurites moluccanus | reverse complement strand
TTGAAGATCTGGAGACACTACCTATATGGTGAGAAGTGTGAGATTTTCACAGATCATAAGAGTTTAAAGTATATATTTCAGCAGAAGGATCTTAACCTTAGGCAAAGAAGATGGGTTAAATTGCTTAAGGATTATGACTGTGAAATCTTATATCATCCTGGGAAAGCTAATGTTGTAGCCGATGCATTGAGCAGGAAGTCCTTGGGGAGTTTATCCCATATTCACGTGAGTAGAAGGTCTCTAGTGAGGGAAGTGTAGATATTGCATGATATGGGAATCAGTTGGGAATTTTCAGATTCAGGAGTGCTTTTGGCAAATTTCCAAGTCAAGCAGGTTCTTATAGATCAAATTAGAGAAGCTCAAGATAAAGACCCTCAGTTGGTGAAGATAAAGAATGATGTGGGATCGGATAAAGCTTCAGGATTTAATGTGGCTGATGGCATGTTAAGGCATGGTAACAGGCTATGTGTTACAACAGTTGATGGGTTGAGAGATATGATTCTTAAGGAAGCACATCATGCCAAGTATTATGTGCATCCAGGTGCAACAAAGATGTACCATGACATCAAGAATTCATATTGGTGGAGTGGGATGAAAAGAGATGTTGCAGAATATGTAGCCAAATGTCTAACTTATCAGCAAGTCAAGTTCGAGCATTAGAAGCCATCTGGATTATTCCAAGAGTTGCCTTTACCGGAATGGAAGTGGAAAAGGGTGACTATGGATTTTGTGGTTGGATTGCCAAGAACTTCAAGGGGCTATAACTCAATATGGGTCATTACGGATAGATTAACTAAGTCGACCCATTTCTTGCTAGTCAAGACGACTTATGGCTTGGGCTTCATGATGAGCTAAAGAAAAAACTCTCCCCCTGCCTCTACCTATGGGAGCTGATCCTGAAGTCTGAGCCTCATAATGACCTGATCCTCTGTCAGCCTCAACAGTTCTGCCCAAAATACCTCTACTTCCCCTTAGCTGCTGACTGATGCTCCTCTCTCTACTCATTTGAACTATAGCTTGAGAAGCCTGAGGTCTACCTCCAAAGGATGGTTGTGGACAATTCTTGAGAAAGTGACCTTGCTGTCCACATCTGAAACAAGCTCCTAATGCATAATGACAAGGCCCACTATGAAATTTGCCGCATGAAGGACACAGAGGTTTAGGATCCCTGGGTGATGAAAAACTAGCTGATCCCTGACTCATCCGAGAAGTAGGTCTAGGAGTAGTCCTACTCTGCTGTGGTCTCCCTGAATGTCCTCTATACCCACTTCTGGAAGCTGACTGATGATCCACTACCATAGTCTTCATCCCACTGTCTGGCTTGGAAGAATTATCAACTTTAAACTTCTTCTTTTCAACCCTCTCTGATCGGGACTCCATTTCCCTATTCTCAATTATCCGAGCTTTGTCCACCAGCTTGGAATAAGAATCAAATTCAAGTGCAGCTAGGAGCTTGAACAATGGAGCCACTAACCCTCTGCGGAACCGCTGAATCCGTGCCACTTCTGTAGGCACCAATGCAGGAGAAAACTTACTCAATTGACTAAACTTCCTGGCGTACTCAGAAACACTCATGCTAGGGGTCTGAACCAATCTCTTAAATTCCAGGGACTTAGCTTCTCTCACACTCTCAGGTAGAAACTTATGAAGCACCATTTCCTTGAATCTCTCCCATAATAAATCTTTATTATCCCGAAGCATACCAGAAATGCTTCTCTTGAACCAGTCTTTTGCTTTAGCCTTCATTAGATAACCCACAAACTCTATGGCTCTTCTGTCAGGAATCCTTAAAATCTGCACTTTCTCTTCAATTTCTTCTAAGAAATCTGTAGGATCCACTTCTCCCTTATATTCTGAGGGTTTGAGCTTGAGAAACCTTTTAAAGGATACCTCTTCCTCTTGACGTACTACTGGTGGTGGAACTACCGGAGGAACAGGGATTTTCGAAACTTGCACTGGAGGTACTTGCTGCTGCCTTTGCTGAGTAATAAACTCAGCTATCATTGCATAATTTCTCTGCAGCTGGTCTAACTATCGTGCCATATGAGCCACATCCACTGGTGGCATAGGAGGAATCTCATCTCCTCCATTCCCGCCTACAGAACCCTCTTCGGAAGGTAATTCCCGCCTAGGACAGCCTCGCCCTCGTCCTCTACCACGCCGCGGAGGCATCTCGATACTGATAAGAAGAACAAACGTTATCAGACACACTACGCATACTTAACGCAGATATAAATACCAAAGGAAGACACAATTAAACGAGACACAAATCCTATGCTCCGTAGTTATCTTAATCAATACTTATACTAGTACTCATGCATCTCTATTTATCTTCTATGCTAAGGACTATAAATCTAGTGCTCTAAAACCACCTCTATCACATCCCAACTCCAGTGGTGCGACGGTCCTAGGGCAAGGGTAGGCTTAAAGCCACCATAAACCCGTAGAACTCACATATCCTGAATCTCATACACATTTATACATTCATATTAAATAAAGATATCATATAATAATCATTTCTATAATCCATTAAAACATCATTTATATCTTTACCATTGTCATTGCATAATTTCCCCTTCTTCCTTACTGATCAAAAGATGCATCTCACATCACTATGGAACAAGAGTACCCAAAAGTTAACAATTCATACATCAAAATATTATCATCCTCAAATGATTAACTACGGAGCTCTAGAGTATACTCCCAATACATATTGTGTCATAATACCATATAATGAATATATAAAATCATATTTCAAAATAATTACAATGAAGGCTTCTTGGAAGAATGAATCAAGAAGCTTGATCTTCTCTACTAGCTCCCTCACGAGCTACACTATCACCTAAAATCCACAGAAGAGGAGTGAGCCTTTAACTCAGTAAGATATGAACATGCAATAAGAAAGAAATACATATATATATATATATATATATATATATATATAATCTGAAAGAAACATCAAGTCCAAGAATATGGGTAAGGATCAGAATTTGGTTAGGCTTATAAGAAACATAAGTGCTCATAATCGAATAGCACTATCAAGTATCATGGTAGAACTACAGAGTGCATCAGTAGCCATGCTACCTATCACAACAAAGTGCATCAGTAGGCCTTACTACCTTATCGCAAACGCATGCTTGGCCAGGCATGCGCCTAGAGCTCGTAGTCTCCTCTAGGTGGAATACTGGTACAATAACCCTACCAGCTAGGTTCCCAAAATGCACAATGGACCAATGAATTTACTCTCATTGGGAAGAGCGTTCTATCCATAGGGTCATGTGGTTTCATCTTACAAGAATATATTGGTCACAAAACCATCAACATATATCATAATTTCAATCAATTTAACAAGTAAGAAGCAAGTAGGAATCATGTGAACTTGATCTAAGAAAATTGACCAAGTCACTCACACTATATACATATATATGGTAATCAAATGAACAAGTGAGAAATTTCGGTTTTAGGATATCATAAATTTTCAATTAACAATTCACTAATATAATATAAAATATGTAAGAATCATATGGTTTAGCATTATGAATATTCAGTCATATTATTTCAAGGAAGTAGCAAACAAATGCAATGTTCATACTTACCTCAACACAGATCACTCTCGAATTTCCTTTAATAGATTGCCCATAAAAATCTTCTCAATTTCTTTGATTTTCTTCTCCTAGGAAATTTTCCCAAATATACAAAATTAGGGTTTTCTTAAATCAATACTATTCAACATAATTTCTTAATAATTAACTATCTTAGAGTTTCTATTCTTAATTCTCAATCATCAATTAATTAATCTCTTAAAGAAAAATCTTCGAATTTACTGTTCATGTTACTATTCATGATAGTCCATTAATTCTAATTTCTCCAACATTAATTACAATGTATAACCTTAAAATGCTTGTAATAAATTTCTATATACACGTAATTAATTATTGTAACTACCAGATTTAATTAATCTAAAAGAATATGAAATTTGAAAAAATTTACCTTATTTCTCCAACACTGAATTTCCTGAAATATTATGTTTGAATCTGATAATTAATGCCTTAAAATATGCTAATCTAGAGTTCTAATGCATTAATTTGAGTATTAATACCTTAGACATGAAATGAAATTGATCTGAGAAAAGACAGAAGAAGAACGGAGAAAGAAGAAATAAAATCGTGTAGAAAACGCTACTGGACGCTGGGTTAAATAAGTCACTGTCCAAAATCCCGCTCGCCAGCTCGCCTCACCAACTTGCCTCGGCAATGCTACCTTGCATAAGCTAGCTCGCCATCTCGCCTTGGTAATGCTACCTCGCATAAGGCAGCTCGCCATTCCCACTTCGCACTTTCCAGCTCGCACTTCCCAGCTCGCCAAACTGATTCGGCAATGCCACTTCGCAAATTTAGCTCGCATATATCACCTCGCATATACTGCCTTGCCAAACTCTTCTCGTGAACTCTTTTTCGCATATGCCACCTCGGCAATGCCTCTTCGCCTTTTCGCCAACTCGCTTCGCCTATCATCCTCTTCACCAAACTCTGCTCGCGAACTGCCACTTCGCACATTCTCTCTTCGCATAATGCCTCTTCGCATAATGCAACTTCGCCTTTTCTCACCTCGCCTCTTTTCCACTTCGTATTGCCGGCTCGCAAATGCCACTTCGCATTTGCCGGCTCGCTAACACTAATCTCTATAGAGCTGAAACCTTACCTGGACAACTTACACTTAGCCAGCTCGCAAATAAGCTACAAATATCCAAACTTCTTGATTCTTTTTACCACTTAAAATAAACATGCAGGGGCTCAACATATCAAATATTCAAATCACACAGAGACAACCATACAGACCATGGTGTCTCTCCAAAGTTCACTCAGACTTACTGCCCCAAAATCTATCCGAACAGTCCTGATAAATTCCACTCTCTATTGAGTTATACTTATCCAAAATTCCTAAAATTTTACAGCCAATACCATAACACACAAAGGAACATTTCTCATGTTTACACCTTTGACTCAAACTGTCTCAATCATTCCCATAAAATTCATACAGACACAAATTCCCTGCAGACAGGCTGAACCAGACAAGTCCTGCTCAAGGAGCATAACTCCTCACACACACAAAATTTTACCAAGCCATTTTATAAAATTGAAGATGAAAATAAATCCAAAAATTTTATATTTTACACGTTACCAAATTATTTCTTTAAGATTATGCAATTAGCCTCACAAAATCCTGCAACCCAAATTTTTTTTTTTTTGGATTCCTCAAATATTCTCATCCTTAATTAATTTAAATTCATCAAATACACTATAAATAAAATAACAAAAATGGCAGATATTACATAATGAATGTCTGAAAGAGTATTGCTTAGTTTAGAAAACAACGAGTTGCAGAGGAGATACCTAGGGATTATGCAAAGCTAAAAGAAAGTATGGACATTCCAGTCAACAACTCACAAATGGAATGACAAAAAGGTCATCCATGATGTCAGCCTCAATGTATAATATGAGGAATCGCTTTTCTAATGCAACCACAAATATTAAAGCATTGACTACCAAAGATGCTTTAAAATTTATGATTTTAAGGAAAAGAACTTATCTGTAGACATGACTACTTAACTATTAAAATAAAGCAGTCTTTGTCTTTATTTAATTATTGTACTCTTATAGCTAAAAAATAGTATCAGAGGCACTAGCTATCTAGTTTATTTAAAGTATTATCTATCAAAGCTGGAAAATAATACCAATTGTCCATTAGTCTATAAAAGGTATCTGTTTGTTTATAACACCTGTCTATTTATTTATACCGGCTGTCTGTGTGTCCTAATGTTGCTTTTGAGCTGGCAAACCGGATGATAGACACCAGCTCTGTAAGTTTTTATATATAGCTCTTCAACTTATTGAAGAGGGAGAGCAAAACTTAATACAAAGTTTCTATGAGAAAAATATTTTCTTTGAAGTCTTTATTTATTGATAGGTTTAGTTTCTATATACCTTTAATCCTTTAAAACAATCTAATTCTCAGTAGTGTTGCAGTAAGACCTGTACAAGAGAAAGGATAGTAAGTTATATCCTCCAACCTTTCTAAGGAATTGCTGGTGACGAGCTTGAAAGAAGAGCTGAAGCTATTATGAAAACTTAGTGGACCCAGTCTACAAATGTATATATTTATAAATGTTTTACATTTATGTCTTCCAATTGTTTTGCTAATAGAAATTGACAAATAGGTCTAGCTTTAACTCAAGCTAAAAAGGGAAAAGTTAAGTGTCAGTCTTAGTGAAAGTCCATTGACAACCAAGTGGGGGGTGAATTGATTATTTAATAAAATTAATGACAACTTAAAAATTAATGAGTGAGAGAGAAGGAAAAATTCACACAATGAATTTATAGTGGTTCGGCCAAAAATGCCTAAGTCCACTTCTCAAGATCACACTTGAGTATTTTACTAACTTTGATCCTTTTTCAGGTTAATGTAATACTCTAGAAAAGCCTACAATAATTGAATATTATTGTCATCAGTTTTTAGTTTGGAATCATCAAAATGGCTAAAAATAATTTTTAAGACATTGTTAGAATGTATATGAAATACTGTCACGAAAAACATCAGTGTCAATAACACTACCAAGAAAATAGCAGTCCGGTCGACAGATGGATTTCTGATTCTAACATAGAGTAAAGAATCATATAAATATATGTGTAATTATAATGAAAAAAAGAGGTGAAAAATATTTCGGAACACTGAAAAAGTAAGTAATGGCAAAATCGTAAATAAATGAAACTTTAGGGGTGTACTAAAAAATTGACTATATGAGTTTCAGAATGGCTTCGAAACTATTTTTATAATAAAGTATAAATAAAAATAAGCTATTTGAATCCTCACTTTGAAATCTAAATCCCAATAGAATTATCAGAATAAATTATAGAAGGAAATGTGACAAAAGTATGATTTATGGATTGTTTAAGGACCTAAATGCAATTTGCTATTTTTAACTTAGTATATAAGCAACACTTAGAAATTTTTACATCCATTTCACTTATTCTTCTTCCTTCTTCATTATTGGCTGAACCATTATTCTTCAATCTCCACCAATTTCAAGTTAAGTTTGTCAAGAAAAACCTAAGAAAATATAAAATCCAACCTTGTTTCATCCATTTACATTCATTTCTCACTTGATGTCTCAAAGGAAATCAAGATTTCCCTTCCTTGGGATTTCGACACTTCCATCACAAAGAGGCAACTTAGTGTTTTCTTTGATTATTTAAGTTAAATAGGTGTTATAGATGATGAATTAGATGGGTTTTATGTTTAATTGCATCAATTGATGCATTTTGGTATTTTTTTTCTCAAATTCCAAACCCTAAGCTAAGTTGTATGATTTAGCTATTTGATTTTGAGTTAGTTTATGTTAATTAAGCTTATATTATATTAATTGGAGGCTAATGGATGAATAATTTGTGATTGATTTGGTGTAGAAAACAAAGAATTAGAAAGTTGTGACTTTTACCTCCTTTGAAGCTTTTGGTAGAAAATCAATTTTCCAAGATAATTTGAAGTGTGAGGTGAGTCTATTATGCATCATTTAACATGTCTATTGCATTGGAATGAGAATTGAAAACCATTTTTGTTGGACCCATTATGGCTGAACCCTTTATCACTATTCATTCCATTATTTTTGCTTTGTTTTTCTTCATGTTTCCTAAGCCTATTTGATCCTTTAAATGATTTTTATTGTTGTATATCTATTGCTTATTGAAATTCCTACATTGTGAGCTGTTGATTTTTGGGGCAATGTTGGAGTTGCACCCAAACTATGTCAAATTGTCCATTCAAAGTTGTACACCAAGTGTTTGTTAAAATACCTAGTTCATTTTACCATAGGCCTATCATTTGTTCATCCATAGGCCTACCATTTGAATGTCATCGTCGCCAGCGACATTGGCATGCCAATTGTGCCAACCTTTTGTTCATATATAACTAATTATGTTTCATCCCATTGTTGATTGCCAAACCCTTTATCATTGTATATCTACTTGCTATTGCTATTCCATTGTCTATATTGCAACTTGAATTGATTGATACTTGGTGATACCATTGTTGTATAATGGTATTTATTGACTTGTTCCATATTTTTATTGACTCCGATGAAATTTGATAGAGCTACCGCTCCGATAGAGTAGTGGGTACATACTGTCAGCAATGTGCACATTATATAATTATACCCTAGCTGGGAAGGGTTAACAGTCCTAGCTATAAGACCTGACCAGTCTTATATTTATTGACACATGATGATACATGTGATATGAGTTTCATGGCCCTACATCTGTCTTATCCATGTGATATATCTTCCGTTGATTTGATTATTGACTTTACTGTCATCTTCTGTAACTTGATTCTGTACACTGATATTCATGAGCAGACTGACATTATTATCTCATCTGCCTATCCTTTATTGATGTTTCAGTCCTTATTTATGATTGATGCATATTAGATTCACTGAGTATCTTATATACTCACCCTTTCCATTTTCAGGTGCATTGTAAGAGGCAGAAATCCCAGCTTTTGACTCTTTGTGGATTCCTGCAGTGTCCTTTAGCAATTTAATTGATTTTAAACACTGTATTTTATATGTTCATATCCTAGCTGCTCCATGGGTTGTATATGATATAGTTAGTTTATGAACATATATGTATGGCATATTATGGAGTGTTTATAATGATATGGCATGATATGATGAATGTTACAGCCAATTGCAGTATAATTTACAAAACAGATTACAAAATGCCAGTATGAATAGTAACTAAGTGATTGATTAATAATTGATAGTAATTGATGATTGCATGTGATACTAGGTTCTACGGGTGCCGGTCGCCTCTGGCATCTCCCGCATCCTAGGACCATCGCGTCTTAAAATCGGGATGTAACAGAGGTGGTATCAGAGCTATAGGTTACAGATAAATAGTAACTGGGTTACAGAGGAATAGTAATTAAGTATAGTATGGGTAGAGTTAAGTAAACCATGATGCATAGGAATTCCTGTATCGTCTTTTGTTGTATTCGTCAAGTATGTATGAGTATTTTGCATTTCTGTAATATACTGAGTATGTGTTCTATTTTCTGACAGTTTACAAAGATGTCCAACGATAGAGATAGGGATACCAGAGAGGTGGAGGTAGCCTCTAACGAGTCTCTAGTAAGGGAATTTTCAGTTTCAGAGGGACCATCTAGATCCCAACGGACTACAGAAGAGACAGAGAGGAGTGATGACCCCTAGAGAGTTAAGATGATGCAGGGGATGATGGAGTTGCATCGAGAACTAGCAGAATTGAGACGGGAACGACAGAATATGCCACCACCTCCAGCACCAGCAGCAGTGCCACCCCATGTTGCACCAGCTGCAGTGCCTGTTGCTCTTGCAGTTCCTACTCCATGTCTTGTACAGCCAGCTGTGGTTCCTGGAGAGCCTGTTGTATAGGAAGCTCGCTGAGTTATTGATGAGGGTGAAGTTTCTATGCTTAGCTTTCTGAAGCTAAATTTTCCAGAGTTCAGAGGTGACAAAGGCGATGAGTCGATTGACTCCCTTGAGCAGGTTGAGAAGGTAGTTAGGAGACTACTTTTTTCAGATATCAGAGTAATTAAGCTTGTGGGTTTGTTACTGAAGGGGAAAGCTTGGACTTAGTTTTCCAGACGGATGAAGCCCAGATTGTATGGTGATCATCCTCTTACTTGGGCTGAGTTCAGACAAGGGCTGATTGATGAGTTCCTGACGGAAGGGGTGAAGACCAAAAATCTGATACATTTTAAGCAGCTCGAGCAGGGTAGTAGGTCAGTGGAGGAGTATGCTGAGGTATTTATCAGATTGAGTCAGATTGAGTAGGTATGTTACCCAGATTGCTCTTACCAAGGCAAATTTGATCAGCAGATTCAGGAGGGGTTTGTATGCTTCACTTCATAATGCTGTACTGGCTACAGAGTTCACATCTCTGACTACCATCATTGACAAGGCTAATTAGATGGAAGAAAAGTATAAGTTAGAGAGAGCTAAGAGGGATTAGAAGAGGAAATGAGGACTTGGATCACAGGGTAGGAGAGGGGAGAGCAGCTCCTAGCCTAGACAAAGTGAGCTAGTGCCCAGGTTTGATCAGAGACCTCTGTCTGGCAGTTAGAGGAGGAGGACACAGAGTAGAGGACCTCCAGTACAGTATGTACCTGCTTATTCTCAGGGTTCTTCTAGACCTACTGCACAGATGCCCAGTGTGCCTATTTATAGTTTCTATGGTAGAAGGCATGGAGGAGAGTGTCGATGACAGACAGGTGTCTGCCTGAAATGTGGGCAGCATGGACATTTCATCAGTAGATGTCCTTTGTGGTGTGATCAGTAGCCATATGCTACAGTGTCCCAGCCTATTGCTCAGATGAGTCAGAATGTTGCTAGAGAGGCTCTTGGTAGGGGTAGAGGCAGAGGACAGGCACTGAGAAATAGTCAGGCCTCAGCAGGCAGAGGACATGGGCGAGTTTCTGCAGTGAACACTTAGGAGGCACATAGATATGATAATGTGGTTACAGGTACTATTTTAATACAGAATGAGATTGCTGATGCATTGTTTGACTCTGGTGCTACACATTCATTTATTTCATCACTGTTTACACCTAAGTTGAATAAAGAGAAGCAATTATTGAGTGTGCCTCTAGAGAAAGCTACACTTATGGGGGAGAGTGTAGAAGTGAATTATTATTATCTTGTTTGTGTGATTGAGATAGATGATAACATTCTGTGTGTTGGTTTGATTGAATTGCCTGTGTTAGAGCTTGATGTGATCCTTGGTATAGATTGGCTAATGACACATCGTGCAGTTATTAACTGTTATAAGAAGAGGGTTAAATTCTAACCTGAGGGGCAACCGGAGTTTGAATTCCTGGGTGATCGATGTGAATCTAGAGTTAGTTTTTTTTCTGCTATCTAGGCTAGAAGGATGATAGGGAAATGTTGTTCAGCATACCTAGCTCATGTGATAGATGTGCAGAAGACTTTTTGTAACACCTCAGCCTAAACCTAACCTAAACTATTAAAGGGCAATTAGGGGGGAAAATTTTTCTTTCTTTTGAACATGATAATGATATATGTTTATGTATGAAATTGATAGTTATGCATGTTATATGAGTTAGTTTTAGACATAGAAGTGATTTAAAGGCTATTAGGACAAAATTGAGAAATTTTGAGTTTTTGGCGAACTGGGGGCAAAATGGTCATTTCACAGCCCCTTCGGATTTTAATGGATTTAACACTATATTTGAAGGTATAAAAGAATTTAAGGACTTGAAAAATGATATTATTAAGTTTATTTGAATAATAGTTGGAGAAATAAACCCGGTTGAAAATGGTTCCCGGCAAGCTGCTCAATTGAGGTGCTTGGGGTGCTTGAGGTGCGTCGGTTGCACTAACAGTATTTTGGTCTTTTCTTTTATAATATGGAGTTATAGAGTGTGTGCAACCTTATGGTATTAATTTAGGCTTGATTAAATCTAACCATTGGATCAAATGATGAAGAAATGGATAGTTAGATGAATAGGTTGCAAAATTGCTATCATAAGCTCAAAGTATAGGATTTTTGCCTTTGGTTTTGGATTTGGTGTGGCAAATGTATGTGTAAGCCACCATTGTTGACTTTGGATTAACCAATGGCATAAAAGTAAGGAAAATGGATGGTTGGATGGCTAGGTTTCACCAAAAATACCATAAAACCTAAAGCATTGAATCATACCTTTGATTATTTGATAGATTTTTCCCACCACATCAATTATCTTCATCTTCCTTAAGAAAAAAATGCAGCAAACTCCATTGTTCTTCCATTGAAGCATTCGGCCACCATCCACCTTGTCCATTTCTTATTGTTTTCTTTCCATTTTTGATAGAAATAGGTAGATTCCATCATTCTAAACACTAATATAACCATAGAATTCAAGGAAAAACTAGAAAAAAGTAACAATTTAATTCAAAGAAGATTTTGAAGAACTTTTGGTAAGTTGTTAGTTTTGAAGTTCTTTTGATTCAATGATGTTTATATGATGTTCCTTGATATTATTTAGTGATTGAAATTCATTTTGTATGGTTAGAATTCAAAAGAATGAATTGAAACCCTAATAGGAAGAACATTGAATTAAAGTGTTGTTTTGATGGATTAATTGGTTCAAATGTTGTTCATTTGATGTGTATAGCATGAATTAATGGTGAAATGATTGAAACAAATTGAATTGGAATGGAAACTAGATAGGCCGAACCATATATACTTAGGGTTTGGTTTTGTACTTTGTTGTTTTAGGTGTTTAAATGATGGAATGAGTTATATTTGATGCATATGTAATGAATTGATGGCTTAAAGTTGAAAAGAAATCCATTTGGAAGGAATGTTACTTTGGCCGAAATGATGAACTTGGATGGTGAATATGTGTTTTGATGTTTGTTAGGTTTATATGCTTAAATGATATACATTTGATGCAATGGTATGATAATTGATGGAATAGCATTGGAAAATGGACAAAAAGAATGAATTTCATTCAAGTTGGTTAATATGGACTTTGCTAGTTTAATGTGTTAGGTTGATGTGATTTATAAAGCAAGGTTTGAATATGGTTTAGTGTTAGAAATGATAGGTTTAAATATGTAAGGAATTATTGATTTAAGTACTTTGAAGTTAATCTTGAATATGGAATATGTTTGATGTTGAATATTAAGTTAAGTGTGTAAGAGTACTTAATATGTTATAAATGTGATGCATATGTATAATGTGGCCTAATGGTGATGATAGAATGTACTTATTGCATAAAGGAATAAGAAATGTATAAAAAGTGCAAAGTATGTTTAGTGGTGCATACAGCGTATGCCTTATGGAATTTGATGTGTTTTTGTGCAAATGATATGTTTTGTAATAATTTTATACCTTACCAAAGTGTTATATGTGAAAATAGGTGAACCGTCAAGAATTCCAGTTCGGAGTGCCGGGCGGCAGGCCGATTAGGGCTACCGATAGTGGATTGGGGGAAATAAAGGATAAACGGTGATTAAGGTGAGTCCTTATGTATAATAATGCATGATTTGCATCATAAATCACATAAAAAGTCATTTGAACTGATAAACCAGCCCTTGTTGTCATACAGTACCTAAAGTGCAAATTGGCCTGTAAATAAGCCCGCCGAAACGACCTAAAATGACCTAAACTTTGACTGGCCATAAAATGAAATCCAGAAAGCCAATTGGGCCACCACTTGGCCCAATCATCTAGTCCAGACCTAAGTTTCGAAATGGCACCTCATGGTCCACCTAAATCTTTTGGTAGCTTAGTTAACCAGAAACTACTCAAAAATCTCAAAACGGACCTGTAATTTGCGAGCCAGTTGCGGCAGCGCAAATGGGTCCCGCTGGGTAATTTTTTGGCAACTTCCCAATTTGTCCCATTATTCTTTATATATATATATATATATGATTATTCTACATCTATATAAGATCTATTTGAGTTATATTTATGTTATTTACATTGTATATAGAGACACTCCCATATGATATCATAACATGGCTATCTCGATGGTAGAGCGGGTAAATCCATCGACCGTGTGTACACTGATTTTTATACAAGCCTCAGCTAGAGGGAGATGACGTACTCTAGCCGTAAGAGCTGATCACTCTTACAAATGGGTGGATAGAGCACTAATGGTGCGGAAGAATGTTGTATTAAAAATTATAATTGTGCTAAATCAGTACAATTGTACTTTTCACAGTACCCATACCTATTATATCCTATATGCATTGACTCATTCATTGAATATTTGATATTTCTTCACTTGATATTGTATATGAATATTGTATATGGATATTATATGGATATGAATCTAGATACCTATATGGATAAGTATCTGGATGTTTACAGAGATTCTTATATTAATATTGATACAAATATTAATATGGATATGTATATGGGTATTTGTATTATTATTTTCTTGTTATATTATATGGATATCTATATTGATATATATATACAGATTCTTGCTTTATTATATATTTATTATCTTATATTGATTCTGCAAGCCACATTTGAATAACCATTGTTCCATGATCATTTACTGCATTTTTATACATTTGGATTCACTGAGTATTTTTATACTCACCCCCTTCGGTGGTTATTATTTTCAGGTCTGCACTGAGGCACGCATTCCATTGGCATCCCCTACTCCTGCCTTGGAATAGTACTAGCTGATCATGTAAAACTCAAGTTCAAAAGTATATATAAATAATTATATAGTATAGAGGTTTCATGGTACTGTAAATTAAAGAGTAGCATACATATATGTTTGTGCTTGCATCTTTATAGTTTCACATAAGAATTATGCTATGGATGTATATGATATGATATATTTGGAAATTGCTGGATATATAGATGTGTTCATATTGAGTTGATATTAGAGATCCAGAGGGATCATTGATTTGAGATAGAGATTGAAGTATAGTTGAAGTGTATTATTTGCATGATTTTTTTTTGGGCATACTCCTTATACAAAGGAGATGCTGCCCAAATTTTTATAAAATTGTCAAGCTATATTAAGCTTGTTATTGAATTGTTTGCCATGTCATATAGATAAATGGGTTCTTTATGGTACTGGTAGCTTAGGCATCACCCGTACCCTAGGACCGTCACGGCTCTCAGGTTGGGTCGTGACACTTCTACAGGGATTGATCAGATACCAGTAGTTCAAGAATTTCCTGATGTCTTCCCTGATGAATTGCCAGGTCTACCCCCAGATAGGGAGGTAGAGTTTGAGATTAAGGTGTATTCAGACACCGATCCGATATCCATTCCTCCATATAGAATGACACCAGCAGAATTGAAAAAGTTAAAGGTGTAGTTGCAAGAGTTATTGGATAGAGGATTTATTAGACCGAGCAATTCTCCTTGGGGTGCTCCAGTGCTATTTGTGAAAAAAAGGATGGCTCTCTAAGGATGTGTATTGATTATAGGCAGTTGAATAAGGTGACAGTGAAGAACAAATATCCGTTGCCACGGATTGATGATCTATTTGATCAGTTGCAGGGTGCCAGTCATTTCTCTAAGATTGATCTAAGATATGGGTATCACCAGTTGAGAATCAAGAAGGGTGATGTACCCAAAACTGCCTTCAGGACTCGATATGGATATTATGAGTTCCTGGTATTGCCATTTGGGTTGACTAATGCACCGGCTGCATTTATGGATCTGATGAACAGAGTATTTAAGCCATTCTTAGATAAGTTTGTCATAATATTCATAGATGACATTCTTATCTATTCCAGGAGTGAGGAGCAGCATTAAGAGCATCTGAGGATTGTATTAGAGACATTTCGAGAGCATCAGCTATATACTAAGTTGTCTAAATGTCAGTTCTGGTTAACTGAAGTTTATTTTCTGGGGCATGCGGTTTGTAAGGATGGTATTAAGGTAGATCAACAGAAGGTTGAAGCAGTAGCAAATTGGCCTCGGCCTACTAGTGTTTCTGAGATTCGTAGTTTCCTTGGTATGGCTAGATACTACATAAGATTGTAAAGGATTTCTCCAAAATTGCTGCTACATTGACTAAGCTGACTCAGAAACAGGAGAGATATATGTGGACTAATGAATGTGAGAGCACTTTTCAGACTTTGAAGTCTTGCCTCACAAGTGCTCCAGTATTAGCATTGCCATCAGAGGATAAGAAGTTTACAGTGTATTGCGATGCTTCTCAAGTTGGATTGGGGTGTGTTTTGATGCAGATTCGGAGAGTGATTGCTTATGCTTCTCGACAGTTAAAAAAGTATGAGGTGGACCATCCGACACATGACTTAGAGATGGCAGCAGTAGTGTTTGCACTGAAGATCTGGAGATATTATTTATATGGGTCTAAATGTGAGATATATACTGATCATAAGAGTTTGCAGTATATACTTCAGCAGAAGGATCTGAACCTCCGACAGTGCAGATGGGTTGAATTGCTTAAGGATTATGATTATGAAATCCTTTACCATCCGGGTAAGACTAATGTAGTAGCAGATGCACTGGGCCAGAAGTCTATGGGCAGCCTAGCTCACATCTCAGTTTCCAGAAGACCTTTGATCCGTGAGATGAAGGAGTTAGCTGATTTGGGTATAGAGTTGGATTTGGGATCCCAGGATCATAACCAGGCTCTGATAGCCCAATTTCGGGTTAAGCTACTATTAATTGATGATATTAAGGTGGCACAGGATAGGGATCTATACCTACTAAAGCTAAAGGGAGATGTTCAGAATGGTAAAGTAGCAGAGTTCATAATAGAGAATGATGTATTGAAGTGTAGGAAGCGGATATGTGTACCTGACATTGATGGGCTACGGGATCAGATTATGAGAGAGGCTCATTATTCTTCATATAGTGTACATCCAGGAATTACCAGGATGTACCATGATATGAGAGATGTATATTGGTGGCCTGGTATGAAGAGCGATGTAACTTGGTTTATCTTTACTTTTTTAGCATGTTAGCAGGTTAGTTTGAGCATCAGAACCCGTCTGGTTTACTTCGGGAGATTGAGTTGCCAGAGTGGAAATGGAAGCAAATTACTATGGATTTTGTAGTTAGTTTACCGAGGACTGCACGGGTTTAAGACTCTATATGGGTTATTGTAGATCAATTGACAAAGTCTGCTCATTTCTTGGAAGTGAAGACTAGTTACTCTGCAGCTCAGTATGCACAGTTGTATGTGGACAAGATTGTACAGCTTTATGGAGTGCCACTGATGATTATATTGGACAGGGGTACACAGTTTACTTCTCAGTTTTGGCAGAAGTTCCAGGAGGCTATGGGTACCCAGTTACGGTTCAGTACAACTTTCCATTCACAGACCGATGGACAGTCAGAGAGAACTATCCAGACATTGGAGGATATGCTGCGATTATATGTACTGGATTTTAAAGGTAATTGGGATCAGTATTTGCCGCTGATAGAATTCTCCTACAACAATAGTTACCATTCTTCTATCGAAATGGCTCCTTATGAAGCACTGTATAGGAGAAAATATAGATCTCCAGTATGTTGGGTGAAACCGGGTGAGAAACAGTTGGAAGGCCTGGAATTGATAAAAGATATGATAGAAAAAGTGCCTATTATTAAAGAACGAATGAAGACCGCTTTTAGCGGACAGAAGAGTTATGCCGATCCAAAGCGGAAGGATGTTCATTTTGCAGTTGGTGACCATGTCTTTCTTAAGATCTCACCAATGAGAGGTTTTATGAGATTTGGGAAGAAAGGGAAGCTGTCACCAAGATTTGTAGGCCTATTTGATATACTTGAGAAGATTGACAATGTGACATACAGGTTGGCTTTTCCACCAAATTTGAGACATGTTCATCCGGTGTTCCATATCTCTATACTGCGAAAGTATGTATCTGATCCATCACATATGTTAGAGACACAAGATATTGGGGTTAAAGAAGACTTATTATACAAGAAGCTACCAGTGGAGATTGTGGATCGACAAGTCAGGCAACTGAGAAATAAAGAAATCCCAATGGTAAAAGTACTTTAGAGGAATCATACGATGGAGGAATGCACATGGGAGAGCGAGCAAGACATGAGGAACAAGTATCCATTCCTGTTTCAACACTGAGGTATGTGTTTATTTTAAATTCGAGGATAAATTTATTTGAAGGGGGTAAAATGTAATACCCTAGAAAGCCTACCATAATTGAATGTTATTGTTATCAATTTTTAGTTTTGAATCATTGAAATAGCTAAAATTAATTTTTGAGATACAGTTAGAATGCATATGAAATACTGTCCTGGAAAACATCGGTGTCAATAGCACTGCCGAGAAAATAGCAGTCCGGTCGATAGATAAATTTCTAATTCTGACCAGGGGATAAAGAATCATATAAATATATGTGTAATTATAGTGAAAAGAAAGAAGTGAAAAAAGTTTAGGAACACTGAAAAAGTAAGTAATGGCAAAATCGTAAATAAATGGAACTTTGGGGGTATAGTGAAAATTGACTGTCTGAGTTTCAGAATGGCTCTGAAACTATTTTAATTATAAAGTATAAATAAAAATAAGCTATTTGAATCTCCACTTTGAAATCTAAATCCCAACAGAATTGTCAGAATAAATTACAGAAGGAAATGTGGCAAAAGTATAATTTATGGATTGTTTAAGGACCTAAATGCAATTTGATATTTTTAACTTAGTATATAAGCAACACTTAGCCATTTTCCCATCCATTTCACTTTTTTTTTCTTCCTTCTTCATTGTTGGCCAACCATTCTTCTTTAATCTCCACCAATTTCAAGTTAAGTTTGTGAAGAAAAACCTAAGAAAACCTAAAATCCAACTTTGTTTCATCCATTTCCATCCATTTCTCACTTGATGTCTCAAAGGAAATCAAGATTTCCCTTCCTTGGGATTTCGACACTTCCATCACAAAGAGGTAACTTAGTGTTTTCTTTGATTATTTAAGTTAAATAGGTGTTATAGATGATGAATTAGATGGGTTTTATGTTTAATTGCATCAATTGATGCATTTTGGTATTTTTTTCCCAAATTCCAAACCCTAAGCTAAGTTGTATGATTTAGCTATTTGATTTTGAGTTAGTTTATGTTAATTAAACTTAGATTATGTTAATTGGAGGCTAATGGATGAATTATTTGTGATTGATTTGGTGTAGAAAACAAAGAATTGGAAAGTTGTGACTTTTGCCTCCTTTGAAGCTTTAGGTGGAAAATCAATTTTCCAAGCTAATTTGAAGTGTGAGGTGAGTCTCTTATGCATCATTTAATATGTCTATTACATTGGAATGAGAATTGGAAACCATTTTTGTTGGACCCATTATGACCGAACCCTTTATCACTATTCATTCCATTGTTTTTGCTTTGTTTTTCTTTATGTTTCCTAAGCCTATTTGATCCTTTAAAAGATGTTTATTACTATATATCTATTGCTTATTGAAATGCCTACATTGTGAGTTGTTGTTGATTTTTGGGGCAATGTTGGAGTTACACCCAAAGTATGTCAAATTGTCCATTCAAAGTTGCATACCAAATGTTTGTTAAAATGCCTAGTTCATTTTGCCATAGGCCTATCACTTGTTCATCCATAGGCCTACCATTTGAATGCCATCGTTGCCAGTGACATTGGCATGCCAACTGTGCCAACCTTTTATTCATTTATGACTAACTTATGTTCCATCCCATTGTTGATTGCCAAATATTTTGTCATTGTATATCTACTTGCTATTGCTATTCCATTGTTTACATTGCAACTTGAATTGATTGATATTGAATTATTGATACTTGGTGATACCATTGTTGTATAATAGTATCTATTGACTTGATCCATATTTTTATTGACTCCGATGAGATTTGACAGAGTTGCCACTCCGTTAGGATAGTGGGTACATACTGTCGGCAATGTGCAAATTATATAATGATACCCTAGCTGGGAGGGGTTAACAGTCCTAGCCATAAGACCTGATCAGTCTTATGTTTATTGACACATGATGATACATGTGATATGAGTTTCATGGCCCTACATCTGTCTTATCCATGTGATATATTTTCCGTTGATTTGATTATTGACTTTATAGTCATCTTCTGTAACTTGATTCTGTACCCTAATATTCATGAGCAGACTAACATTATTATCTCATCTGCCTATCCTTTATTGATTTTTCAGTCCTTATTTATGATTGATGTATATTAGATTCACTGAGTATCTTATATACTCACTCTTTCATTGTTTCCATTTCCAGGTGCAGAGTAGGAGGCAGAAATCCCAGTTTTTGAATCTCTGTGGATTCCTGCAGTGTCCTTTAGCAGTGTAATTAATTTTAAACACTGTATTTTATATGTTCATATCCTAGCTGCTCCATAGGTTGTATATGGTATAATTTGTTTATGAACATATATGTATGGCATATTATGGAGTGTTTATAATGATATGGCATGATATGATGAATGTTACAGCCAATTGTAGTATAATTTACAAACAGATTATAAAATGCCAGTTTGAATAGTAACTAAGTAATTGATTAATAATTGATAATAATTGATGATTGTATGTAATACTGGGTTTTATGGGTATCGGTCTCCTCTAGCATCTCCCTCATCCTAGGACCATTGTGTCTCGAAATCGGGACGTGACAGTTAAAGATCAAAACCTTAAAGTGTTTAGGCTAACACCAAACCTTACAAGTGTTTTTACAGTAAGGCTCACACACAACTCAAAAGAGATAGAAGAGATGAGAAAGAAATTAACAAATAACCTTAACCCAACTCTCAGGAATAAATTGCACTTCAACAACCTTGAAGTTTTAGCAATTAATTCTTTTTAAAATAGAAAAGCTCAATTTGAAGCTCAAGAACACTTAAGGACTTTAAGATGTGAATTAATGCATAATAAATTGGTTGTTGTTTCTTTAATAAATTCATATCAACTCATATATATAGTCCTCAGCTAAAAAAAGTTGTTTGGGTGCATTAAATGAGCATTTAATGCAAATCAGAGTTATTCCAACGACTATATTTTTTGCCAGAATTTGAACTGTAGTGGGTGCTACAAAACTTATAGCGGGCACTACTTATAATGTAGCAGGTGCGACTGATGCTCCAAAGACTTCAAGATGTTTCTATGTCTTTTGAGCTTTCTTAGTAGCAGTCGCTACATCCTGTAGCGAGTGCTACTTATAAGTAGCTAGGGCTACTTATAAGTAGTGGGGCTACTTATAAGTATAGCGGGGGCTACTGTTTTGGCTCACTTTGAATATGAAATTTACGGCTGTGACTTCTTTGTAGTGGCTGCTACTTCAAATTTCAGCATAAGTAGCGACGGACACTTATATAGGTAGCGGGCGCTACTTAAATAGCAGCAGAAACTGATTGCAGTCGTGGGTGCTACTGAAGATGATCAGCTTCTGTGTCTTCTGGATCTCTTAGTAGCGGCTGTTATTTATAACTCGCGGGCGCTACTTATAACTTGTGGGCACTACTTGACTGAGTAGCGGGTGCGACTTAAATGGAAGCGAGGGCTACATAACTGGTTTCTCTTATCTTTCTTATTTTAAAGTTAAGTAGCGGGGATGACTTAGCAGTGTAGCGATCGCTACAAACCAATAACCTGCAAACTTGAAAAACTATCCTTGTATATAATCAAGCAAACATCATTAGTAGTTTAATTAGTTGTTTGCACATATCAAAATGAGTATGTTAGGATATCAAAGATCCAACACTTGGACTGTAGGATCCTTTTTTTACCTTATATGAACAGAGAATTAGAGAATTAATTATTGCCTTAGAAAGAATCAAAAGACTTGAGAGGCATAATAGAGAAGAGGTTGAGCTTAATTATTTTTTTAACCAAGAATTTGAGTTTTATAACTTTTATTATCTAGAAAAGCTTGATGCTTTTGTACGGTTATTGGATGACCAATAATATTTTAAATTGTTTTTATCCTGATTGTCATCACCTAGATCACGGTGTAGGTAAAGATCTAGTAATCGGATTATTAAATTTTGTTATAGATCGTTTAAACCCTCTAAGTACTTTTTTAGACAAATTGTTTAAAAATTTAGAAGAGATGACTCTTAGACATAGTGAGTTTGAGGAATTCTTCCTAAAAAACATAGGACCTTTGTAATTTTTTGCTATCTCTCGCTATCACAATGAGTATGAGAAACTGAAATAAATTCGAAATAAAAGAAAAACACTTTGAAAATCCTTAAGAATAACTCTCTGTATTTATGCCTTTAGAAAGTTAATGTTAGAGAGGAAGCAAGCTCGCCTTGAGTGGTATCAGAGTCAAAGTATTAGAAAAAGTGTATATTTGAATTTCTTTGAAAAGAAAAAAAGATTTGGGGGTCAAAAAGAGAAATAAGAAAAATTTAGGGTAAGAAAAGACTTTAAAGAAAGAAAAACAAAAGTATGAGAATCTTTATGTTACGTCTTAAAATTGAAAACCGATAATATGCATCAATCATTAGTTGAAGAACTATGAGTGAAATTATCTCGTATATGAAGGGGCCAAATTTTTATTTATTTATTTAGTAGTTGAACTTCCACGTACTTCATTAAATATTTTAATTTTTTTAGTAGTAGAAATTAATAATAAATATAATAATAAATCATTTAATAATTTTAATAATTTTTCATTTAATAAAAAATTAAATACAATATTTTTATTATTATTTTGATATATTGATTAAATATTTATTTTTATTATTTTTATTTACTTTTTTAGTATAGTAAAAATAATATATTTTAATATATTTTATCTAATCATAATAAAAAAATATATATACTAAATATTAGAGTAAATTACTAAAATATTATTTTAGTCTTTATTATCTCATAGTTTTAATTAAAAAGTACAAAATTTTTTAAATTTTAAAAATTAAAGTGTTTTGTAATATAAATAAAAAAATATTTTATAATACCATGACTAAATAACCAAAATATATATTTTTTTAGAATTAAAGTGTTATAAGTTAAAATATCTGAATAATTTATAATTTTATTTATAAAATTTAAATTTTGAATCATTAACAAATATCTAAACATAAAATGTTAATTTAAAATAACTTGAGCTAATAATAATTTAATTTTAAAATTATATCGATGGCATAATTAGAACACTATTTCAAAACAAATTAATAATAATATAATTATGTCATGAGTTTCATATAATTTTAAATAAGATAATTTAATCCTTAAAATTTATATTATATTTTTTTAGTATAAATAAATATGAGCTCATATGGGATGATTTAAGATAATTTCATGCATTCTATCATTTAAATAATATTTAAGTAATGCATAATTTGTTTACCTATTTTTTTTTTGTCATATTTTGTTCAGGTATTTTGAAAAAAAAAAAAACAATTTCTTACATTTAAATTCATCACTAGTTTCCTCAAAATAATTTTAAATATATAACTTAAATTGTTTATTTATATTCAATTGAAAAGATACTTTAATATTTATAACCAAATTAATATGGTTGTGTGAATACGTGATTTTGCACCACAAGCATATTCGAGTCATGCTAGACTGATCGGCAATCAATCAAATATCAAAGTCGATTTTGAGTATAGACAAATTGAATAATGTCAAACTGATCGGCATCAACTGGAGGTCAAATCACTTCGAATCAGGCGAATCAGATCGGATAAGTATCATAACCACTTTGGTGGCAGCCAGCCAGGCCACTGGCGACACCGCCACCATGCTGCCACTGGCGGCACCGCCACCATAGAAAGCTGCTACTGCCAGTGGCCTGGCCTCCTACCTCCATAATCCTGCTCCTCTACTGCCAATGCATAAGCCCTCTACCGTCAAATGCAGTATGTGAATCCCACATTGGAATTCGGTCCAATCTGAGCCCAACCTTTTTCCTATAAATTCAAGCCTCCAGTCACTTCACAAAATATACCATAACAACTAAGTAGAATTTTCCTTAGTTGGCTCTCTCTTCTCCCTCTTTATTCATCTTTCTTTATCATAAGTGGTTCAATTCTCTTTGATTTCAAACCGATTTCTTCAACTCTTCTTGAGTGGACGAATAGAAGACCTAGATTTGATCTCTCTTTGAGTCAATCTAGCATAATTTTTTTGTGTTAATTTGATTAATTAATTCAACTCGGTAATTAAAATTGGACAATAATCAAACTTTTGGACTAATTTTGTTACCTAAGCAAAAGTGGAACTCCGGTCTAGACGAAATCTAAGATGCCCTCCGCCCGAAGTGCAAAGCAATGTATCATGTTCTAAACTCATCTTTCTCATTCTTTTAATTAGTAAGACATCAATTAAACAATCAAAATATGATAAAATAAAAGAGGTAAAACCTGACTTTTCTTAAAATTGGACTGAATCCCTTTGCAAAAAGGAAGAACTGTATGTATTTTGATTCCCATTTAAAGAGATACGCAGGCAAACTGTCTCATAACTTCAAATCCAAAAAATACCAAAATACCTTTTTTTTTTTCCTTCTAATATTGTATATTTTATATTATATTTTGAAAAATGAGTGGTTAACTTAAAATTTCCATAAGTGCTAGAGTTAATATCCCCCTATTTTTTAAGTTTTTAATGTAATTAAACCTTTTTTATTTTATGTCCTTTACTTTCTATTATTTATTTTATTATGCTTTATTCATGTATCTTATAATTGCCATTTTTATAACTTGTTTATGAATTCACTTTTTCATAAATTGATTATTAAATGGAAAGCCAAAATGATAATTATTTAAAATAAAATACCTAATCCCCGAGCTCAGTCCCGGTTTGAAAGTCTAGTGATTTTATCCTTAAGTTAAAATTGGAGTCAAATCAGGTTTTTCTTTTTTTTTTTCCCTTAAAAATGAAGGTGGCGACTCTACAAATTTTCAAAATAAAAGGTTAAAAATATGATTTGCAAATATAAGGTAGAAGCTGCCTTTAATGCATAGGAAATTACCCTGAATGAGCATCTTAGTGTTCAGGCGAGGCCTCACATTTGGCGACTCCACTGGGAAAACTTTTTCTAAAAAGTCAAGAGGACTACTAATTTGTTTGAAAGAAAATAAGTACTCTTTTTTGAAATAATTTTTATTTTGGCTTTTTATTTAATTATTGATTTTCATGCATCACTTTGCACAACCATTTACGAATCAAAACCTTTGGATAACTAGTAATATTGACCTGGCAATTCTCTTTGAGTATGTTGAGGATAACAAAAGCATCCATCCACGATGAATCTTCAATCTTTTTGAAGTGTAATAGACAGTAGTATTGTTAGACCCACGCGAGGGTCTTTGACTTATATGTGATTAGATATATCACTGCCCTAATGTGACAGGTACCCTTTTATCCAATTCACCTAGCCTTCATGTAATGAACTTAGATATTGGACTGTTGGGCCCATGTACCATAATGAATGTTATTAAACTGTCATCATGAAACTTTTTTCCTCATACCATGGTCATGCATCCATACCATGCTCATGAACCCATAATAGTCGGACTAAGAACCAATGAGTCAAAGCCCATGTATACCAAAAGCTTTTTACCTCATGACCTAACCAAGATGACCATACTATTTTAGATTAGGAAGCCCATTTCAACCTTGGTTAAACCAAACCTAACCCATGGTTCTTATCTTTTGAAGGTACCAATGATTGATTTACCTAGAACTAAAGTTGGAACTGAACTTGAGACCATGAACACACTCCTCACCAATCACTTGAAGACACCTTCTAAGCTGCCATAGAAGCCAATATAACCGATTCATTGAAATGAACCTCCAGTTCACTGAAAATATAAACCAATAATTCCAATCCATTATCCAAGTGGCAAAAGCTATGCTAGATTCATATCCATCTACCAATCCATCCAACCCAAAGCTAATGCTTCTTCTTTAAAACTTCCCATAGTTGATCTGATTAATAATGGGTCAACCCCGAGTGTCGCTCTTAATACCAATCCCCTATTTCAAGAAGGAGAAGATCAAGCTACTTCTGAGACCAAGAAACTCATGATAAAGTTTGAAGTAATGTAAAAAGTTCTCAAAATCATTAAGAGGCATGATGACTTGATTGATGTTGACTCCCTCACATTCTTTCCCAATACAAGGGTTCCACCAAAATTCAAGATGTCATCCATAGACAAGTTTGATGGAACCACCTGCCCCAAGGCTCACCTTAAGATGTATGTAGGGGCAATGAATCCTCTTGGTGTATACAATGAGCTCTTTGATCAATTGTTACAACAATCCCTTACTGGAGCTACAATGAGATGGTTTGTGGACATAGACACTAATTTTAATAAGTCGTGGGATGATATTTGCAATGCTTTTGTGAAATAATACCACTACAACATTGTGGTGGACATCACAATGAGGAATCTTGAAACCACCAAGCAACAACAAAGGGAATCTTTTTCCACTTTCCTTACTAAGTAGAGGGCAAAAGCTGCCTAAATGATGAATAAACCCACCGAGCAGGAGCATATTGATATCATTATCAAGAAACTCCTCCCAGTGTATCAAACCCATCTCTAAACTCAATATCTCCCAGATTTTAAAGCTCTTATTGCCACAACATTTAAGATTGATGATTTGATCCAAAGTGAGTAGCTCAAAGATGAAACTTTGAACTCCTTGAGGTTCAGTAGGAACACTAACTACCCTTCTAATTCAAACAACTCCACCAATTAAAAAGGTAGGGAAGTTGCTGCTTTGTCCAACCACCCTCCCATGAAGCTTGAAAGGAGATCATTTACTGACTTGGGTATGCTTTTGGGGATGGTGTTTAAAAAGGCATTAGAATCCAAACTAATCACACCCTTAGAGCCAAGGGCACCACCAAACCCTTTACCCAAAAGCTGGCATATAAATGAGTACTATGAATACCTCCAGGGTCAAGGACACAAAACTGACATGTACAAGAACTTAAGGCACCAGATTCAAGATTTGGTTAATAGTGGAGACATTCTACCTACAAGACCTAGGCCCAACATTACAAGCAATCCACTTCCAAACCACCAAGTCCAAATCAATTACATCCACTCTTCTGATCCAGAATGTGATCCTATCTCTTTGATTCGATCATATGAAGACTGTTGCTGTGTGCTGGACCTTTATGACTTTGTGGATGAGATCAATGCTATAACCTGAAATGGAAGATTATATCAACCTCCTGCTCAACCAGCCCAAAATATTCCTCTAGCTACGAAGAAATTGAGAGGCAGTAATGAGCTAGATGAAGAAGTTGTGCTAAAGTAATTGAAAAAGACTCGGGCAAATATTTCCATTTGGAGCTTAATCCAGTCATCCTATCCTTATCGCCAAACTCTTTGCAAGGCTTTAAACTAATGCCAAACTGCCATTGATATCTCTCTTGAAACCCTAGTTGCTTCTTTAACTAACCCAACCAAGGCTGCATCAATTACTTTCAGCAAGCATGACTTGCCTAATGGGGAGGATAACCATAACCTTGCCCTATATATAACTTTCATGGCCCAAGGAAAGACAATTCCAATGGTACCAGTGGACAACATATCAACTTTAAATGTATGTCAATTAAAGGTGGCTAGCTGTTTGGGTTTGGGAATTGCAGATTTCATACCCTCCGATCAGATTGTCAGGGCTTATGACAACACAAAAAGGGAAGTTCTTGGAGTAGCCATCCTTAATATGACCATTGGACCAGTGATTGCACCTATCCCCTTCCAAGTTATTGATGTTATAGCCTACTTTAACCTCTTCTTTGGAAGTCCATAGATCCATAAGTTCAAAGCCATACCCTCTTCCCTCCACCAAAAACTCAAGTTTCCCCATGGAACATCCATTGTCACAGTTAATGGTGACATGCATGGAAAGAGTGAGATCCCGCCTGCCATGCCAATCTTAGAAATCCAACCCGAACTAACTGGGGTGCCATTATCAGGGTTCCCGTTTGGCACCATCCAGTTCATCCAAGTAAAAGAAGGTAAAGACCTGGTTTCTTTTGACTTTGAACCCCCTATAGAAACATAATCGTGGCTAACATTATGAAAAAAATGAATTATTTTCCTAGCATATGTTTGAGAAAGAATCAACAAGGGATAGTATCATTCAATGACTATCCTATGGCTAATCCACCATTTGAGCTTGGCTATAAGCCCACAGAAGAGGATGAGGAGGAGATTCAGAAGAGAGTTAAGCTAAGGGCTGAAAGGTGAACCATTTTGTTAGCCCTCTTAGGCTTGATGTTGATTTTGATGATAACAAAGCATGTTAATTGTATTATTTATACTAACAATTTGTTTGAGTTGGTCAAGGCATGCGAAATCATTACCAAAGTTTATTTATAGGATTAACACTATTTGAAAGAGTGCATATACTAAGGGGATTATATTTGAAGATGTCACGACCCGGTTTTCCCAGACTGCGACGGTCCTAGGGCATGGGAGATGCCAATGGCGACCGACACCCGTAGAACCCAGTATCACATGCATCAACTATAAACCTCAATATATTATTAATATTTATTAATTACCATTCATTCTGTTATCCTGTCATGCATTCTCCAATCATTCTGCAATTGGCTGTAACATTCATATAATATATCACAATACCATTATATAACTCAAAATATCATCATCAATATATCATATACAATGTTCATTTCCTAGCTAACCCAATACATACCCATGGAGTAGCTAGATAATGAACACCAAAAATAAATATACAGTATATCAGAGTATATACATCAGAATGTCTGAAGCAGAAATCCACAGAAGACAGAAATATGGATTTTGTAACCTACTCCTCTCCTGAAATGGGTAAACAATGAAATAGTGAGTATAGATGATACTCAGTGAATTTACATGCATCACAATAAACAATGGTATCAAAAAAACAATGATATCAGTCAAAGGGATAACAGTATACAATTCAAATGTCAGGGTACAATAAAGCCAAAGAATATCAAATAGGCTCGGTACATATGGAAAGACAGATAATGGGATGGATTGTATGAAAAGAAATCATACAATCTCCAGTAATCAGTCAGTATGGACTATATAGGTCTCCAATATCATAGTAGTATCAATTAGCATAAGGCTGATCAGGCCCTATGGCCAGGACCATAACCCCTCATAGCTAGGGTATCAGTAATACAATGTGCACATCGCCGACAGTATTTTCCCACTACCCTATCGGATCAGTACCTCTGCCAAACCATATCAGGGTCAATAACGAGGGATACCATAAGCAACAATGGCATCTAGATATCAGTCAATCCAATAACAATCAGTTCGGTATCAATCAGTACAGTAATCAATATAATCAATAGCAATGCCGTTTATAATGTACAATCAATGATATAGGGTTTAGCAATAAGGAATGACAAGAAACAAAAGTTGGTTCGGTAGCGAAAAATGGAAAGTCAATTGGCATGCCAACGTCGCTGGCGACAATGGCATTCGATTGGTAGGCCTATGGCATTCAAACCAATAGGCTAAAGGCAAATGAACTAGGCATTTCATCGAACACTTGGTGGGCATACAATGGCAAGCCAATAGGTTAGGTTTTGGTGTAAATTTGGCTTGCCCATTCAAATCAACAACAAAACACATTGCAACAACAAGATAGGTATCAAAGAAACAAGGTTAAACAACATCGAAATGGATCAAATAGGCATAAATAGGGCAATATGGTTCGGCCAAGAAGTGATTTTCACAAATGTTTCCAATCAAGAATTCACTCATTTAAGCATGATAATTGATGCAATGTAAACTCTCCTAAGCCTCCAATTAGCCTTTGCACGAGCCAATTCCACCAATTTCTCCAAATAGCCAATTTAGGTCACTTTGGAAATCACTTTTGTCCAAACTCCAATTCTACATCAATTTATCCATCAATTAGTTATCCATTCACATCCAATTAGATAATTCTAACATCAATTAATAAAACCTAACACTAATTCAACAAATCACATCTTACAACTTCAAATTAAGCAACCTAATTAGGGATTTCATTCAATTTGGATAAATCGGTGCAAATTAACTACAAACCCATTCAATTGAACCTAAATAACACCTAAATAATCAATCAAACTTAACAAAATAATTCCTCACCTCAAGAACATCAAAGTGGTTGAATCCTTCTTTGAGTTTTTCCTCCAAATCCTTAGCTCCTTTCTACAAATTGAAGATGAAAATGGATTAAGCTAGGTTGATTTGTTATTTTGCTATCAATTTACTTAAGAATTTATCAAGAAATGATGAAGAATCAATTGGAAGAAAGCAAAGAAATGGTTTAGCCTCTCATATCAAAAGAAGAAGAAGATGATCAAATGGCTAAGGCAAATTACAACTAACTCCCCGTACTTCCGTCCATTACACTTTGGTCCAAAATCTTCTGTAATTTATTCTGTC
>CANXYC010095296.1:0-28914 GCA_948193065.1 Aleurites moluccanus | reverse complement strand
GATATAAGTATGTATATGCATTCCTTTCTACTACATGTTCATATCTTACTGAGTTGAAGGCTCACTCCTCTTCTGTGGATTTCAGGTGATAGTTTAGCTCGTGAGGGAGCTAGCAGAGAAGATCAAACTTCTTGACTTATTCTCTCCAAGAAGCTTCATTGTAATTATTCTTTTGAGATATCCTGTATAATTATTAATGGTATTGTGATATAATATATATTGGAGTATATTCTAGAGCTCCGTAGCTAGTCTTTTGGGAATACTAGAATATTTTGATGTATGAATGTTATCCTTTGGATACTCTTGTTCCTCTTTGATGAGAGATGTCTTCTTTAGATCGTTAAGGAACAAGAGAAAGATATGGAATGATATAGAAGGATGTGTTTGATTTCATTTGATTATATGTATGAATACGGAAATTTTATGGTAAAAGGTGATGTTATAATCTATTTGGCATTAATGAGAATTGTGATCTGTGAGTTCTACGGGTTTATGGTGGCCTTAAGCCTACCCTTGCCCTAGGACCGTCGCACCACTGGAGTTGGGGTGTGACAGATACACTGGTCCTTGCACGAAAATACATCAAAAAGGATGACACTTATACTTTTAGTTTGTCCTTCAAGAAGAAAAGAGAAGAGCAAATTGGCAAGATGGAAAAGAAACAGGAAGATGAGGAAGATAAAATAATTGGTTGTACATTTGATTGTTAAAGTTTATCAATATCTTTATTATGAGATGATTAATACCATAAATCAGTTTGCTAGCTACATGCATTCAAAAGACCTCCAAGCAAGGTAGATTTTTAAGTTCTCGATAATTGAGGCATATTATTGTCTAAAAACATAATTCGACTGGGCAAAGGCAGAAAGACTTATCAAGACAAAGTAAATAAGACCTAGTTTTGCTATGAGAAATATCGCAAGGCATATAAGGTCCTAGAGAACTGTAGATAACGAACTCTGAGTACAAAGTCCTTGTCATTACGAGGCACCAAAAGTCCTATCAAACTCCATACAATGAACTCCAGACATTAAAGTCGTAGCTAACTCCAAACAGCAAGCTCTATATATTAAGTCCTAGTGGACTCCAAGTAACGAGCTTTAAGCAAAGTTCTTGTCATAGTAATCCTAGTGAACTCCAAATAATGAGCTCTTGGCATTAAAATCCTAGCAAGCTCTAAATATCAAGCTCTAGGCATAAATTTATTATCACAGTGATGCATCAAAAGTCCTAACGAACTCCAAACAATGATGTCTAGGCATCAAAGTCCTAGTGAACTACAAACAATAAGCTCTAAACACAAAGTCTTTGTTATAGCAAGGTACCAAAAGTCCTAGTGAACTTTAAACAATAAGCTTTAAGCATCGTAGTCCTAGCATAGTCTAAATAACAAGTTCTAGGCACCAAAGACCTAGTGAACTCTATGCAAAAGTTTGCGAAGCAACTCCTTGCATGATGGAAAAAAAAAAACCTAGTGAACTATAAAGGAAAGTCCATATGGAAACTCCATACAAGAGCAAAAAAATCCTAGTGAACTCTAGGAAAAAGACTGTGAGGCACCAAAGAACTTGAACTTTGGGCAAAATATTGCAAGGCACCAAAGACTTAGTGACCTCTAGGCAAAATACCATGAGGCACTAAAAACATAGTTCGACTAGGCAAGAAACCTCCAACGATGCATATTTTTTGAAGTCCTCTATTGATGATGCAGATTTTTAAAGACCTCTATTAATGAGAAAAAAATTTAAAGACCTCTGGGCGAGATAGATTTTTAAAGTTTTCTATGATTGGCAGACTTTTAAAGTCCTCTATTGATGCGGCAAATTTTTGAAGTCATCCATATGAAATAGATTTTTAAAGTCCTCTACATGAGGCCGATGTTTAAAGTCCTCTCTTGAAGAGGCGGATATTTAAAGAACTCCAAATGATGCGAATTTTTAAGAGCTCTTTTAATAAGGCACATTATCTAAATTCCTTTAATGATAAAGCATATCCAAAGTCCTCTCTTGACAAGGCACCTTATTTAAAGTCCTCTATTAACAAGGCAAATTATCTGAAAATGTCTAAGCGATGTGGATATCTAAAAAGTTCTCTAGTGACTCAATGAGGAACATCATCTAAATTCCTCTATTGACAAGGCAGATTATCTAAAGATCTTTATGTAATATGGATTTTTAAAGATCTTTATTAATGAGGCATATCATTTGAAGATCGCTGAGAAGAATTAATCTTGAAGACATTGAAGACTCAAAGCTATTCAGAATCGAAGACATGAAGCTACTTTGAAGGCTCGAAGCCATTGAAGACTTAAAGATCTTGAAGACCTTGGAAATAATAAAGACTACACTCTACATGCTTTATATGCAAGCCTTCAAATTAACTCCCTCATATGAAATGTAAATAAAGCTCGCTATGCTAAAATCATTTAACTACTCTCTTAACTTGCTCCTTAATACACTCAAATCAAGTTAGGGATTGGGGGCCTCTGATGATGAATAATATGAAAGTCTAAAGTTAGGCCTCTTGCTCATCAAATCTAACATTGGATGAATGAGACTTATAGTTGGACTAGGGTAAAAAAGGCCTAAAGATGTGATAGCTCGAGGAAGCATCTTCGAATCCGAGAATAGAGACATAAAGTACCTTCAAGCTCGAACCTTTTCGAATTCAAGTTCCTTGACAAAGGCTCATAGCTCAATCTGTTGACCCCTATACTAGCAATGCCTCGAGCAATTTTTAGAGGACAAGCATCACAAGAAATTGAGCCCTTCGAAGATCTTTATAGGTAAAGTACAAGGTAATTAGCATCAGTGATCACTAAACTTTTAAAGTTTTTCTATTGTGATCACTAACCGGAAAAAAAAAATTCGACCAATCACTATACTTTGAAAATTATTTCACTGGATGATACCTTGTCAGATTTTTTGCCGAATAGGAACATGTGACAGCCACGTCAACATAGTATGCTGAATCAGATAGACACATCAGTATAGTACGCTTTTTTTTATTTTGATCACTAAACTTTCACCATTTTTCTATTTTGACCACTAAACTTTATATTTTTTAGCTTAAAAATTTATATCTTTGATTAAACCATTTTCAGATACAACAAAACACCCATTTAATTTAAAAAGAAAATACAAATTGTATTATTATTAATATTAACTCAAGCATAACTAAAACTATATGGATTAAAATACACAGAGGATCAATAAATATCTTGCATATACTTTCCCATATCAAAATCATCATAATTATGATCCTTAGTCTTAGTCTCAATCATTATCCCAACGTCCAATGCCATAATTGCCTCTCATGCTTTCTTGTCTCACCCTTTCTCTCTCCTCATTCTCCTTGGCCTCTTTTGCACGTGGATCTTTCTTTACCTATTTTAACTGTCGGATCAACTTCTTGTTATTCTCGAGTGACCTTTCTCAGATCGTGAAATTCTATGTGTTTTGTTGACAATTGTTGTTGTGTTTTTTACTAGTGTTGGCTCACTTTTGATCTCTGCTTTTATGGTTGGATTAGCTATCGTATGTGCACACAATGCATTTAAAGTGCCTGAGGATCTGTTCCTAGACAACTAAGAGCCTACAATGTTGGATTCCTCTCTTTTCTCGGCAGTAATGCTGCTACTATAGCTACTCTCGTCGTTTCCTCGAGTGTTTGACGAGGACGCAATCTTTTCTTAGTTCTTTTAATGTATTTGGTATAAGAAAAATGTGGAGATTTAATTTTTTTTCCTCTGATATGAATGCAATTCAATTATAATTTTGTAAATTAATTTAAAATCTGATGATATATTAGATCTGATTAATTGATCTACATTGTAATTTGGATCCTAATTATGGAATACAGACAAGTATATGCAAGATGTTTATTGATTCTTTATGTGTTTTAATTCATATAGTTTTAGTTATGCTTGAGTTAATATTAATGATAACATAATTTGTGTTTTTTTTTTTAAATTAAATGGGCTTTTTTTGTATTTTAAAAATAGTTTAATCAAAAATATAAATTTATAAGCAAATAAAATAGAAAGTTTAGTGGTCAAAATAGAAAAATGGTGAAAGTTTAGTGATAAAAAAAAAAAAAAACAAAACGTACTATGCTAACATGTCCATCTAATTCAGAGTACTATGCTAACGTGGCTGTCATGTGCTCCGATCCGGCAAAAAATATGATAATGTATCATCCAGTAAAATAATTTTTAAAGTATAATAATCAGTCGGTAACTTTTTCTGGTTAGTAATCACAATAGAAAAACGATAAAAATTAGTGATCACTGGTGCTAATTACCCGTAAAGTACAAGCTCCTCCAACTCTAACACAAGTAGCTCGTTGAATTCTTCCTAAACGAAGAGCTCTAATGAGACTTTTACCCTAGAAAAAGTGAATTTGTTTCAGAATAAGACAGTAGGCACACCATACTAAAGGATTCACCACAAGTACACACATTGATTCAAAAGATTAATACAAGAAAGACGGTTTGTCCCATCAATGCATACACCTTTCCTCACTACCATTAGGAGGCTGCCACCTGTCTTCTTATTTTCATCCGTCTACCTAGTTGAGCTAGGATAAAAGAAAAAAAAAATTATAAAATCATGCATATAAGTTCTCTCTTACAAAAAGAACATATTATTTCAAGTTTGGTCATTTTTTTCTTGAGAATTTTAAGAGATCAAGTCACTGACTTAGGTATCAGAGAGATCTTACTAAATTTAAATTTGACACATTAATGCTATATATACATTTTATAAATTTAAGAAATTATCTCAGATACATTTCAAAATAAAAAAATTCATCACACTTTTAAAGATTTTTTGGATCATCATTACTATCATAAGTTTTTCCACTTCGATATCAAAATATTAAATGAAATACACATAATATGGAATAATTCTCCACCTCTTCATAAAAAAAACTTTTGGACTTTCGCAATTAGTGGTAGCTAGTTTGGAATTTGATTTCTAGTTAATTAGGATCACATGTATGGAACTCTAGTGATGTGAACAAAGTCCAATTCTCTTCATTTTTCTTCCACTTGTCCTTGCTAAATTTAACCTCGTGGTGGCAACCACAAAACATCTGGCCTATATTGCAATAAAGTAGTCACAAATTATATCTTAAAATCTCCCAACCCATCATTAGTTTTATGAAATAAAACCTAAGATTTATGAAATGATAAAATCTTACTGTAATCCCCACATTTTTGGGATAGTGATATAAAATAAAATAAAATTTAATTATGTGTCGTTGTTAATTGTCAAAAAACTACTTGCAAATGTTTTAAATGAGATTCATGATTTAAACGAAGCGTGGATGCATAATTAATAAAGAGCCAAATATTTATCTTTTTTCAAATGCGCGTAAACATAGTCAACACTATTGTTAGTTCAACTAATAATATTTATAATCAGCAGATAACCATATCCTTCAATTAATAATGATTTGTACATAACTTTGATTTTGAGAGTAACCTAAGTTTCAATAGAGATTTTTTTTTTTTTTTTTTTTAAATATTGTACATTAAGCAACTTCAATGAATTGCTAAAATAATCCAAACCTAATTAGATAATGATGGATCCTGAAGATCTCATTTGAATTTGGATGTAAGGCCAGAATTTTGATTTGGACTTGCGGTGCATTCCATAATAGAAATGGCAATATTATTCACTATGTTAATTACTTGATTTGATTACTAATTTCATTTAGCAATGAGGCGGAGTGATTTTTTAATTTATACCTGACTTGGATGGTGTAATTCGATTTGATATATACATATATATATTATTTTTCTCTTTAAAATATATTTTTAATGCTTCTTTTATATGTATATATATAAAAATTAAATAATTAAATAAAAAGTAATTATTTTATTTAAATAAAAAAATAATTTTATTTATTTTAATTTTAAATTAAAATAATATATAAATAAAAATTTATGTATGAATATTTCATATGGAAAAAATTCATTCTATTTTTTATTAAATGAAAAAAGTAAGAAAATATAAAAAAAAAAATAGAGAGAAGATGAGGGTATTTTAAAAATGTATTTTTTTTTAATAGAAAATGTGAAAAATTGAACAGAATAACTAAATATAATGACAAAATCAAAATAATTGAGGTTTCTCAAAAAATATATATAATTTAGTAAATGGGTCTATCACTAGGCTCATGTCGTATCCAAGTGGACTAGAAAAAAAAGTAAATTTTTTTAAATATTTATATTCTTAAAATATATTGATTTTTTTATAAATATTTTTTTGTATGAAATATTTATATATAATATTTTATTTTTTATTTATATATTTTAATTTAAAATTAAAATAAATAAAATTATTTTTTATTTAGTTAAGATAATTATTTTATTTAATTATTTAATTTATTTTCTTTTTTATATTTAATTAAAAATAATTATTTTTATATTTAATTAAAATTAAAATTATTTAAAATATATAATTTTTTTATTATTTTTTTTTATATATATACAAGGCTTTTTTTATCATTTTATTAAATTTATCAGAAAAATCAAAGAAATTAATGAAATGACTAAGTTTATTGAAGAAATTAAAATATATAAACTAATAAATTAGTTTCTCAAAAAATGAGTACGATTTAGTTAATTAATAAAATTAAATCTCAAAAATTAAATTTCTCAAGAGGATGACTTAGTTAATTAATTAAGTTAAACCTCAAAAATTAAATAATAACTTATTATTTTTTAGTATATGTGGAGTTGAGGGACAGACCAAAACGAAGCAGCTATTAATTTTAGTAGAATTTTCCAGATTTGATAACGTCGAGAGGTAGAAAATAAAATATTGCTGGATCTAGAGTAAAAATCAATAATTAATGACTCTGTTTCAAAAATGTACTGCTGGATCTTAAAATTAAAAAAAAAAAAAAATGTTGGAATCAAATATTTAATAAAATATCAAGTTGAATGTTTTTAAATCATTTAAATCCAATCCAGCCGAATGTGTTCACATTTTGCAATAGAAATCGAATCCACTACAATCAAATATTAAGATAAACCTAGCATTATATAGGGATAAATAATCCTAAACAAATAGGAACAATTAAATGACTAGAATATAGTCCTAAACTAAATAAAATAATTAAAATAAATCATAAAAGTTAATGATTATGATAAAATTTAAATAAATTTTACTTTTAAAATTTTAATTTATGTTTGAATTCAATTTATATTTCTAACACTATTTCTTAAATTCGCATAAAAATACATATCAATGAACTTTAGAATAAAAAATTTAATTTTATTATCGTTGCAATAAGTAGATATATAATTTGAATAACTATAAATTGACATTTTAAATTCATAGTTTAAACTCTATCTTCAAATTCATTTTTTCTTTTTTTGGATTTAGTAAAACTCACATTTCGAGGTTTAAAAATTCGCATTGTGAAAGTTTTCTATGCTTGTTGGAAGTACTTGCTAATAATCCATTTGTTGATATGTTAAACTTCACCATTAAGATCTCATGCTTCAATTTCAAGTTAGATATTTATTTGCTCCTAAGAAAACACAACTTTCTAATTTCATTGCTTTTAAGGAAAGTGTTATATTTTCATCATCACTCAATTTAATGTAGAAACCAATAGCATTTTTTTTTTAAGATGAAACAATAGCAATAGTAAAAGTAAATTATTAAAGATTTGGGATTAGTTCAGTTAATAATTGAGTTTATTTCTTACTTTATTTATTAAGTTCATGGTTTTATAAATTAGATTGATCCAACTAATTCAATTAGAAAATCAAAAATCGGTCTCCAAGACGATATGATCATAAATTATTTATCTAATTTTCTTCATCCGAAGAAAAATCTTACAGGATATCTGATAATTTGGATGACCCAAACTGAATTATCCTGATAGAACGGATCAACTTCTACTCCTCCACATCACGATTTTGTTCTTCCAATGATCTTCTTAATTAGAGTTGATTTTGAGGCCATCATTTCAGACTATTGCCTTGCCACTTTTGCATACACTTCTTCTGCCAAAGATCTTGATTTCACTTCAAGTAAAGCACCTGAGACCCGCAAACCTAACTGTTATAAATTGTTCAAATAAAAAAGGAAAAAAAGTTTTAGTTTTCCAAATGATATATTTATACCAAAGGTTGTGTTTCAAAAGATGTGTTTATATCAACAATTATGTTTATTCCTAAAGTTGCAACTTTAAAATTTTCTATTTTATTAAAAATTATACTTTTACATTAAAAATTGTGTCTATTTCTAAAGATTGCAATTTTTGAATTTTCTATTATATATATATATATATATGATTGTTGAGAACATTTTGTGATGTTAGAATGTTAAAAAATTAATGAAAGTTAAGAACAATTTTTAAATACAATTTCTTATCTTTAAATTCAAAATATCAAAATTTATTTTTTATAATTCATAATTTGATTTTTTTTACTATTTGTTTAGTATAAAACTTCTTAATACTTATCATATCTATTAAGACTATTTATAATTAATTTCATAGCAATTTAAAAAAGGAGAGAGAACAAATATCGCTTTTAAAAAAGTAAATTTTTTAAAAAATAAATTTTTGTGTTTCAACCCATATATTTTCTTAAATTTATTTGTATTCTTTCCTATAATATTTATATGTATTATACCTTTATTCTTGATTGTTTTGTCCCATATTTTAATAATATTTCCAACACTAACATCAAGCCACTGCAAAATATGATGTGCATGCATTTGGTATTCTATTACTTGAGCTTTTGACCGATAAACATCCTTCCCACCACTCATTCCTTGCACTTGCTGATATGTTGGACTGGGTCAAAGCAGTAAGGGGAGATGACGGTACAGCTCCTGCATAGTCATAGTTCTTGCTCGGGTATATTTACTTCCCTTTTTCTATTATCTTTTTCTTGTTTCTTATACAGTGGCTTTTTGGGCAAAACTGAGGTAGGAGAAAAAGACAAACGCCTACCTTTTCCTAAAACGCTGTCGTTTTGACTCTCTTTTTTCCTGCTCTTTGTTTCAAAATATTATCGTTTATCCTTTTATTTCTTCTTTTTCTCTTTTTATTTATTTATTTATTATTATTATTATTATATATTTTAAAACAAATAAATAAATAAATAATTAAAAACTTAATTAGAAATAAACAAAAATTACTATTACATATTTTCTTTTTTTTTTAAATGGTAAATTAAGAATTCAAAATAAATTAAATTATTTTGTATACTTAAAAATTTTAAAGGCGCCATAAAATATGTTTTATTTTATTTAGAGCTTAAAAAATTATGAGAATCAACTATAGGAAGAGATAGAATTAAATATTTATTTATTATAAATATTATTTTATATAATTTATGAATATTATTGTTGAGATTTTATATTGGACATTATCATATTAAAATTTAATATATTGTTGTGATTTTTATTTATTTATTAATGAGATTGTTTAATTTTAGTTTTATATGTATTATATTTATTTTGAGTTTATATATAATAAATGTCAAATTATATAATAAAATTTATGTTTTTTTTATTATATAATATTAATTTAATTATTCTTGATTCGATTTCAATTAAATTTCTGATCCTTGATTCTTTGCTTTCTTCAGCTCTAAAATGAGATTAAATTTGAAAATATCGATTGGAATTTGATTCTTAAAATTAGGTTATAAATAATTTTTTTTTTCATTTATGAATAACCTTATTTTAGTATAAATGATTTTCTTTTGACTAAATTAGAGGTAAGAATTTAGTATAATGCGTAAAACCATGTATGTGACCACCTTAATCTTGAAATATTATTCTCTTTGAATTTTTTTGTATTTTTAATAAATAAATAAATTTATATTTTTAAATGTTATACATTACATATACATATAGCATTTTAATATTTCAAATTCTCACTTTCTAGTAATTGTATATTTTTAAAAAGGTTTAGGGTCAAGTTTTATAAGAGCACTAACTATATATATACATTTATATCTACAATTTTTATAACTATATACATAGGAAATAAAAAGCCCAAATTGTTTTAAAATAAAAAAATTATCTAAACCTAAATCAATTAGCTAGGTTTAGTTTGGTAATTGGTTTGACATTATTAGTTGATTTAGTTCAATTTTTCTTCTATCGAAACCAATTTAATGGCCTAGTTTGACAACCCTACCAATTGAAAACCATATAAAAACATTTCAATTCTAATTACTACTACTAGTACTATTCAATGCTCAGAACTTGGATTTCAATTCATTTTTCAATTTAATTAAAATAAATAATTCTTGCCGACAACAGGTAATTAACAATAATAATCAATAATATATATCATTTAATTTATATCCAAAAGGGATAATAAAGAATTGATATATAAAAGAGGCCAATCATTTTATCAAATGTTAATCATAAACGTCACCTTATAAATTAGGTGTATGACTTTTTATATAATAATATTAATTAGTAGCTAAAAAAATGTCAAACTCATTATTATAATTAACCTAATCTCTCAAGGACAAATACTATCTTTTCAAATTATATTAGTTACTGCACTTAGGGTGCTAAACAACTCAGCATGTTACATTATGAAACGACACTACATTATAATAGCAAGAAAAATATATATAATAATGTGAATATTTGAATCTATTTAAAAATATATTTCAATGTAATTTACTCAGTTTTTAATTTTAAATAAAAAAATTAAAGTATTTAACACCTAATTAAAAATATTTTTTTACTTTTCAAAATTATTATTTTTTTAATAGTTATTTTTTTAACTTTAAAATTGGTGGGATCTTCTTGTTTTTCATCATCCAATTAAACTACTCCCATTAATCTCTGTCTCATGAATATATATATTATATGTAAACCTTTTAATATGTAAGAATTTAACTATTATATAAAATTACTGACAAGTGACGAAATCAGAAAAATTAAGTGGGAGACACTATCCTTTAATTTCTTATCCATCTTTTGATTTAAGAGAGGAGAATCATCATATAAAATTTAAAGGGAAAAACACAAATAAATACTTATAATATTCGATGTCTGTGAATTTTTTATATATATATAATTTAAGGTATGTAATTTTTATTATCAAATATTTTAATAATATTTTATTTAACGATGTTAACATTATTAATATATCGTTAATGTGATATCATATTAATGATTACATAATATTATTTTCACGACAACATAACATCACGTTATAAATTAAAAAGAAAAATAAAATATATTATTTTATATCAATTTTTTAATTGCATTTTTTTTTAATTTTGTCAAATTATAAAATTTTTAATTAATAAAATTTATACTAATTTTAATAATCAAATTAAAAAAATTTAATTGATAAAAATTATTTTATTATAATGTAAAAATAATATAATTTATTTTTATTTTATTGTATTATTATTTTTACAATACAATGATAATAATTAAAAATAAATGAGTAATTTTTTTCTTATTTTTATACATACAATACTCTTTTAATTATTTTATTAATATTTAACAGTAAAATCAAAGAAAAAATCGGATGATAAAATCAAAACAGAGATAAAGTAATTAACTTATAAAAATATCAATCAATTAAGTTAAATTTTAAAAATTAAATAATCATTTATTGTTTACTAATTTTAGACGGCTACCGTCCCACAAAATATTATAATAAATGGTTTTTGACTAAAGGTCTCACGGCTCAACAATCGAAAACTTTTCGAGATCCGACGGCTACACTTCACTGATTTTCCACACGTGTACTATTTTTTTTATGAGCAACTTACAGCTGTAACCTTTTTACACTTGTCAATACACCAAACACGTTCTTTACAAAAATATTTTAGTGGTTGCTTGGTAAATTAGTAGATTACAACCTACCCCTCCGTTCAAAGAAAATATTATTATTTTTCGATTTCATACATTCGAAATATAGTTTTATTTTTTTTTAAACGTTATTTTAATAAATAAATATTAAATATATTTTTTATTAATTCATATTAATATTATTATATATTAATTATATTTTTATTTTTTATTAAAATTATAAATTTAACTAAAAATAAGAGTATTTTAATTATTGTAAATATTAAAAATATAAAAAATATTGAAAAGTATATAATAAAAGTATTTTAAGTAGAAATATTTTAGGAAGAATTAAAATTAATTTGATAAACTAAAAATAACTAATTATTTTTTTAATTCACACATAAAATAAAGCAAAATTATTTTTTTAAGGAGTATTTTGTGAAAATTATTTCTATTTAGTTTGGTTGCATTATCATATTAAATTAGTAATTCTAGAGTCTACACTGTCATTCAAATTTGACTATACTAGATTATTATTAAGATTAAAAAATAAAAAATTTATTTTAATATAAAATAAATTTTATTTAAAATTTTGAAATTTTAATTAGTATGTATTTAAATATTTATATAATATAAAATAATTTAAAAATTATATAAATTTAAGATTTTTGATAACTTAAATTAAATATAATTAATTTAACTCATATCTATTTAAGTTAAATTTTCATTAAATTAAAATTGAGTCGAATTTAAATATTTATAAAAAAAAATTAAATAATTTATAAGTAATTTATAACACCCTTAAATAAATATACGGTATTATTTAATACAATGTTTAGTATGTTTATTGTGATCTGCTATTATAATTACAAAAAAAAGAAAAAAAAGAAAAAAGAAAAAAATTAAGCAATAGTTGCAGCAATTCACACTCTTCTTTAATCTATTTAATTTTTTTATCCCACGTCAAAATTTTTTGCAATTATATATAATAGTAATAGATTAATCAATATAATTTTTTAAGATAATTCACCCCAGTAAAGCGATTACTTAGATTTTTCTTTTTTTCTTAACCCATTATATTATTTTTAAAAAAATTATTAATAAATAAAAATAATAAATAAATTAAAAATTAAAATTAATTAAATTTTTAATAATTATATATTTTATAATTAAAATATTTATTATTAAATTAAAAAAAATAAATTTTAATTAATATTAAGCCATGTATCATATAATAATCTCCTTTTATTTTTACATTCTTTGTGGTAGAGCACTTTTAATCCTTAACTTTGACTAGCCACTTTAATTTTAAATTTTAATATTCGACTATATTTTAATTCCTAAAGATGTCATTACTCATTAGTCTTTCAAAACTCAATATTCAATAAAATTTGAATTTAAATTACAAATTTTAGTTTTTTAAAAAATAATAATTACAAATTTAATCCAATGCCACGTAGACACGTAAAATGTCTTTGCCTAAGATAGCAGGCGCAGCTGAGAGTTCAGTGCAGTAGCAAGTGCTTTAGTCCTCATTTCGCAATCGCACTTTTGTAATTAAAAGATAAAAGGGTTGAAAATGTTTTATATTTATTTCAGGACAAAGATACAAATAATTTCCGGAAATATATGATTTTTATTCTTAAATTTTTTAATTTCATCCAAATAAATTCTTAAATTTTTTATTTTAATTTAAAAAATATTATATGAATAAAAATATTAAATTTTCATTCAAATTAAAAATATTTAAGCAGAATTAAAATATTTGAGAATTTATTTATTTTTTTGTCTTTATTTTCAATTTAATTTTATTTACTTTTTTTTTCCAAATTATCATTTTCCAACATATTTATTTTTTTATTTAAGAAATAAATAAATAATATTTTATATTTTAATTTAATAAATAAATACATGTAAAACATATATCTTATATTTTATATAAAATTTTAAAATTTTAAAAATATTATATTTTATATTTTAATAAATGAAAGATTTTATAAATTTTTATTATTAAATATCATTTAATTTAAAATTTTAATTTAATATTTATAACAAATAAAATTAAATAAAATTTAAATATTAATCTAGTTGATAAATAAATTTATTAATTTTTTATTATTTTAAGTTTAATTATTAAAATTATATAATAAATATTTTTTTATTTAAAAATTTAACTAAAATAAAAATATAAATTTATTACAATGGGAGAAATTGTTTGTGAACTATTTATTATTAAAATGATAAATGAAATATAAAATATAATTTATTTATTTATCAAATTAAAATAAATAAAAAATATAATTGTGGGATGAAAAAATTTATATAAAAAGAAATAATAAAATAGATAAGATTAAATTAAATATAAAAATAATTATATAAATAAATTTTAAAATTTGTAATTTAATTTAAATGAAAATTTAATCTCTTTATCTAAATTAAATTTATTTAAATTAAATTAAAATATTTAATAATTTATTTAAATTAAATAAAAAAATAAAAAAATTTATTTGAATCATAAAAATTAAAAAAAAAATAAGTCAACCATATAATATAATTGAGAAACTTATTTATACATTTATCTTTTAATTTAAATTATCACACAGGATCATATCAGAGTGGATTGAAGACCGTCGATCTGATCTACGAAAAAATAAAGTTGTCGAAACTGGGTCCTATCTGATGAGTGACTGAAAAGCCTGATAGCACCTGAACTTACCATATGTCTGTCCGTGACAATTAGATCAATGCTAAGGTCTGTATCTTTATCTTTACCCAGATACCAAAACCACTTCCACCAGCCAGCCATCCCCATAGCCATTAAAATCGTTACTTAATCTGCTTCTGCAACACATTCTCTCTCTTTCTCTCGGTTTCTCTGCAAACATTTATTACCATGCAGTTCTCTTAAAAACCCAAAAACCCAGATTCAGAAATTCAGAAAAAATGGTGTCTTTAGAAGATTCACATCCGCATTCAAGTTCAAATCGGTTCCCTTTAACTCGAAACAGCAATTTTTATAACCCACCTTCTATTTCTACCACCAAGATTAGCCGGCATGTCGGCCGTTCTATGCGAACTATACGCTCAAATTTTTATCAAAACGACAGCGGTAGTTGCTGTTCTTTTACAACTGCCACCGACAACTCGGCTCATGTGTCGGAAAATTTAACTGAATCGGTTATCGATATGCGTCTCGGAGAACTTGCTTCCCGAAACAACACTAGCAATGATAAATCTGGGAAATCTTCTTCTAATAATGACGAGGACTTTCTTGATATCTCTCAAGCATTCAGCGATTTTTCGGCTTGTAGTAGCGATATCTCGGGAGAATTGCAGCATCTCGCGAGTTTACCTTACCCTGAAAATGGACCTAAAACTGAAAGATGTGAATCGTCGGAGCCGGAGCCGGAACCCTGCTTAGGGTTTTTACAGAGAGAGAACTTCTCGACGGAAATAATTGAGAGTATTTCGCCTGAAGATCTCCAACCGACGGTCAAGATCTGTGTGGATGGACTTCAATCGTCATCAATTGCAGTGAAAAGATCGGCGGCCGCTAAACTTCGACTTCTGGCGAAGAACCGGTCTGATAACCGAGCATTAATCGGCGAATCGGGTGCTATTCCATCGTTAATTCCACTTCTCCGATGCAGCGATCCATGGACGCAAGAACACGCAGTGACAGCTTTGTTAAATCTCTCCCTCCACGAAGAAAACAAGAGTTTGATTACAAACCATGGAGCTATTAAATCTTTGGTTTATGTACTCAAAACAGGAACTGAAACTTCTAAGCAAAACGCAGCTTGTGCTTTGCTCAGTCTCGCATTGGTAGAAGAGAACAAGAGCTCAATTGGTGCCTGTGGAGCGATCCCACCGTTAGTTTCTCTTCTAATTAGTGGATCAAACAGAGGAAAAAAAGATGCTTTAACTACCCTTTACAAGCTATGTTCGATAAAACAGAACAAGGGCAGGGCCATCAGTTCTGGGGCTGTGAAGCCCCTTGTAGGAATGGTGGCAGAACAGGGGATGGGGATGGCGGAGAAGGCCATGGTGGTGCTGAGTAGCTTGGCAACTATTGAGGAAGGGAGAGAAGCAATTGTGGAGGAAGGAGGGATTGCTGCTCTTGTAGAGGCCATCGAAGATGGTTCTGTTAAGGGAAAGGAGTTTGCAGTGCTTACATTATTGCAATTGTGTGCTGATAGTGTTAGGAATCGTGGATTGCTTGTGAGGGAAGGTGGGATTCCTCCTCTTGTTGCCCTTTCACAGGCTGGGAGTGTTCGTGCTAAGCATAAGGTTCGTGTGCATTATTGCTTAGCTATTTAGTGTTTGGTTACAGTTTTTCTTTGAAAATAATGTGATTTTATAGTTGAACTTCTAGAGATTTATTCAACTTTTACTTCAAATTGTTTTAATTTATTTGGGCTATTAAGCAATCTTGAAAAAGTGCATTATCAAATGTGTAATTGAAGAAGTTGAAAGGTATTTTAGTCTTAGTTGTTAATGGCATTTGGTGGTTGTTGTTTTTGGCAGGCTGAAACGCTTCTTGGGTACTTGAGAGAACCAAGACAGGAGGCTTCGTCTTCCAGTCCTTGAAGAAGTAGCCCTTTCGAAAAATGTTCTATGGGAGGTAATTACTAATTTAGATCGAGTGGTTGGTTGGTATTGATTTGTATATAGGGAGTGTTTTTTTGATGGTTTGTACAGTGTGGTTCATAAGTTTGGGAAGAATGTGGAGTCTACTGCAATTAGGGGAAACTAGTGGGGAAGAGACTGACTTATTAGATGTATGATCTTGAGTTTTAACTAGGTTTTGGGGTTTGTTATTATCATGGATTTTAGAGGAGGTAATACTTGTTTCTCTTTTGTTGGTTTTTGGCCGAGTTGATGAAAATTTGGGTTTTTTTCCTAGTGTTTTGTTTGAATGATCCAATTTCTGCTACTGATTATTGTTGATGTTTAAACTAGTGAATGTTTAAACTAGTGAAGATAGGAACTTATGCTACTGCTTGGAGCAACGTTAGTTTATTCGCATCGTGTAGCTTGGATTTCCATGTTATTTTATGGATCATGGATTTTGTTATCTTTGAAAAATTCCATCCCTTTCCTATTTGGTTGATCTCTTCTTCCATTGTGTTTAGAGTTGGTATCTTCAGTTATACTTGAGCGGCAGGTACATTGAAAATTTTTTAAAATGAAAGTAAATTTATTATTCGGTGTTTGAAAATTACATCCTCTACTATCCTGTCCCCTTATCTGATTTTGTCGATTTTGTTGTCTAAATAAATTCTTTAGACGGTGTTTATCTTTTTTTTTGTTTTTTCCTTTTCTTTTGTACCTTACAAAAATTTCGAAAAAGATGTCAAGGTTTGAGTATGTGATTTTTTATTACATGGTCAGATGTTCAAATCCATCATTATTGATTACCTGCAACATTGTACTGAGATTTTCTTTCTAAACAGATAGAAATGAAAATGAAATGCTTGCACAATGGTAAACCTCTCACACCATTGTGCGGGAGAGTGTGGTCAGCATTCGACCTACTAAGTACTACTGAAAAAACAGAAGAAAAAAAAGAAGAGAAAGAAATGCTAGAACAATCTGAGGGTATAATTGAGTCCAGCTATTTGAGTTCAACTTGATTAGAATCAAATGGAGTTTGAGCTCGGTACTATTTTGACTCGATCTGACGCGATTATACCAAACCAATGTTTATATAAGCTTTCCTTTTATGAATCAGAAGATTTATAAATAGTAAAAAAATGAATGGTTGAAGAAGAATTGTGAATAGATGGGAAGGAGGCCCTTGAGCTAAAAGTGGCTGTGTTTGGTGTAAAGTCATTTTTATCTTGTGCATGCTTACCATCACCACCTCTGATCTATCTGTTTGTCTACTTTCTTCTGTTCTCTGTCTGCAAAAATAATAAAAAACAAAATAAAAAAAAGAAGAAGCCAACAACCGCTTAAATAATAAAACCCCACGTTAGATTTTACTTTTGTACAGCCATATGTATATATGATTAAGTTTTGGTTGTTGTTGATAATATATTAGCTGGCAAAAAGCTGGTATATTTTGTCCTCCTATTTCTATCAGTATCACCCAAGTGTCGGTTCCCTTTTCTTTTATTCTTTTATTTTTATTTTTGAAGCAAACAAGCAATGATAAATAAAAATAAAAAAAATTAGGGAAGGGAAGGGATGGGATGGTAAATGAAGATATTAATATGTTCTTGGGTTCTATAATATACTAATATACTTTTTTAAAAAGGAAAGAATAAGATTTTAAGGGGATAATTGATCTCATTATTATTTTGTTCAAATATCATTAAATATTCGATAATAAATAAATTAAGGAAAGTAATGGCGTAAATGTTATGACATCCTCTTTTTATTCTAGTACCTTTTTTGGTCTTATCCAAGTGTGTATTTCATCAAGTCAAATAGATAAAGCTATTTTCTATTGTGTCAAACTGAGGTCTCTGGCTTTGGCTTCGGCTTCTAACAACATTTTTCTTTTTTATTTGTTTTTAAGGAAAGCTTCTAAGAACATTCATAAAGAGTCACTAGCCTGTTTAGTATAAATTTGAAAATGAATTTCTTATTTGTAAATTCATACATTCCTATAAAATTTCATATAAGATTTTATATTATTTTTATAAAATTAATTATGATGATATTCAATTTTACCACAATTAATAATATTTAAAAATTAATTAATAATTTTAAATATTAGTAAAGTTAAATTTAAAACGATACAAATTAAAAAAAAATTACAAATTTAAAGTTTTAAAGGATAATTGCTAAATTTGAAAGTACGCTTTTTAAAATATTCAAAATCTAAAATTAATTTTAAGAACTAATTAGAGAGAAACTATTTTATAAGATTAAATGGAGTTTTTTTTTTTTTTTTTAAGCTATTAGGCCATTAATTTCTCTTTTTATATAGAAAAACTTTAGTATTATTATTAGAAATTTATTTAAGAATAAGTTTTAAAAATTAGTAGCTATCTTTCCTAAGTATTACTAAATACCAAAAAAAAAAATCTAATTAGCTTTTGTCTGTTTCGAAAAAATAAGTTATTTCTTAAAAATATTTTTCAAATTAAATATTTTCTTAAAACTTAATTTTTTTTTTTTTTATGTTTGGTTGTAGTTTTAAGATGTTAAAATTTTATTTATAAGACTACAAAATATTTAAATTTATATAAATTTAATATCTTTAATTTAAAAATAGTAAATTATGGTGATTGTGAACGATCAATAATTAATATTTAATTGATTAATAAATATATGTTCATATTTTTTTAGTCAAAATTAGAAAAATAATTTCTTCTTTTTTAATCGAAAAGTATTTTCCATTATGAATTTTTTCTGTGCGCTCTGATTAATTATAATATAAATATTTTTTAAGAAAATATTTTTCGTGAAATAAACATGGCCTTAAAATGTTTTAATTTTCTATTAGTTTTCTATTTGAGTAAGAGATCTTATAGCATATAGATTTTTAGTTGTAGAATTGACTTTAAAATTTTTTTTTTACCAGAATATTTTCACAAAATAATAAAATTTTCTCGTACTAAGCTAAATTGAATAGGCTGGAAGAATGTTCTCATATTAGATTCGGTCAAAATATTGATAAAGATAAAAATTCAAAAGATTAGAAATTCGATCGAAATTAAATCTATCGTATCGAAATAAAATCGAGAGTAATTAAATTAATATTATATAATATAAAAAATATAAATTTTATTATATAATTTAATATTTATTATCTATATACTCAAAATAAATATAATATATATAACTAATATTAAATAATTATATAATTAAATATTTATTAACTACAGTAAATTTTTCATTAACAAGTCTAATTAAAAAAAAAATAATATTACACAAATATACTATTTTTTTTACTTTTTTTTCAATTTTACACTTGCTTTTTTTTTAAATTTTTTTTTACTGTTTTTTGATATATGTTTAGTATATATGTAGTATATATTAGGTATATATTTGGTAAATATCTTATTTTTGAAAAAATAATTTTAGATATACAATATTTTTGAAAAAATATTTTTTGGAATGTAGTATTTTTAAATTTTTTTTTCTAATAATAAAAATAAAATATTTTTTAATTTTTTGATATTTTTAAAAAAATTCCTAAAAAAAATCGTATACGATAATTTATTCTCTTTTCTTTTTTATAATTTAGCCTCTAAGTATGACCTGATTAGCCTCCCATTCTTCAGTCTATCAGCCCACGTACTAATTTTCATGGGCTTTTAATATTTATGTAATTAATTTTTAATCCAATATCTAAAGCCCAACAATTTTAACCCAATTCAATTCTATTTTCAATTTTGGGGCTAATAATTGGCCTCACAGATGCTGGCTGAATCAAGCCTTGCATATGTTTACTTTACTCTCCAAAGTATCTTCATCCAAACGAGGTCCTTTGTCAAGTTTACATCTTTTGATTTGGATTGAAGAAATGGATAAAGAAAAGGCTAGACTAGCCTCTTATCCTAAATTGAATTGACAATCCAATTCTACACAATTTTTCAAATTCCATTTTCCTAATCAAAATCTCCGGAAAAATATTGGCCCTGTTTGTTAAAAGGTCAATTTGAAATCAATTTTTTCATTTAACTTGATTTTTGTTTTAATTAAAAATTTGGTTCGTTAATTATACTAACGATATTAATTATGAGATTTATTCATATTTTTTAATTAATAAAAACTATTAAATTAATAAAATTATATTTTTAATTAAAAATATTAAAATTTAAAAAAAAACTCAAAAAATGATTTATATTAAAAAATTAAAAAAAAATTAATTTCTTAAATTATTTTTTAAAATAAAAATAAAAAAATATTTTTTAAAAGAATATTTTTATTTTCAAAGTTGTCAAAAAATATGAAAATGAATTTTTTAACACTAAAAAATATTTTTTAAAGTAAAAATAGGATGTAATCAATTAAAAATAAAAGGTAATGATATTTCTATCTGTTTACTCTCTTTATTCACCATATTTATGTTTTAATTTTAATATATATATTTTTTTAATTTTAATATTTTTTAATTACATCATATTTTTTAGTGTTAAAAAATTTATTTTCATATTTTTTGATAATTTTGAAAATAAAAAATAAATAAAAATATTTTTTAATAAAATATTTTTTATTCTAAAAAATAATTTAAGAAGAAATTATTTCTTCTTAAATTTTCTAATATAAATTATTTTTTATTATTTTTTTAATTTTAATATTTTTTAATTAAAAATATAATTTTATGAATTTAATATTTTTTATTAATTAAAAATATAAATGGTTTCCATAACTAATACCATAGGTGTAATTAACAAATCAAATTCTTAATTAAATAAAAAATCGAGTTAAGAAAAGAAATTGAATTAATTTGTTTTCCCTGACTCAAATTGACCTTTTAACAAAAATACAAATTCTAAATTTGATATTTTGCCCAAAATCTCCCCTCAATCCTCTATCAAATTCAAATTCCTAATGTCTTTTCTCTTCATTTACTACTAACCCATTTAATTCCTTTTCAATTAGTAGAACTCCATCCTATAATCTTCTCTACCCAAATAACCAAGATGTCCCAAGACCCCATCAAATTTAAACTCTTCATCATCCTTAAACCAATCAAACTCGTATCCTCTGCAAAGCCCATTCCCATCTCTTCCTTTTTCAAATTTAAATTTTCCTTATCTTCACAAAACCCACTTCTTGCTAATTACCTAAGACCTTTTTCTCTCTATAACCCAAATCTTTTCTAAGGCCATTTCCAATTCACAATATCAAAATGCAGTTAGTTTTATATTATTTTACAGTTTACATCACATCAAACAGTAATTTTATATCCAATCATAACTCTATTTTTAGCATCATATATATATATATATATATATATATATATATATATATATATATAACTTTTTATCTATTTTATATAATTTATTATAAACCAATCGAGATATAATTTTGACAATTCAAAATCTAATTAAATTAATCGAGACTAAATTTAATTAATTTGAAACTTAATGATAATCAACCGAGACTTATAATTAAATTAAATATATAATATAATAATTGGTATAAGTTAATTTGTATTATTTTAAATTTTTATATTATATGTCCAAATTAATTAGTTTTCTTAAAAAATATTTTTTTTTTGTAAAAATTTAGGTAATATTAATTTTATTGTTTGTATTTAATTTAAATATTTATGTAAGAATATATATATATATATATTGAAAATTACAATTTAAATATAATGAAAATTTTTTATAAATTAAAATTTTTAAAATTAATTGTTTGTATAAATTAAAAACTAAATAACAAAAATTAAAAAAATTATGAGTTTATTTATAAAATTTTTATTTTAATTATATATTTTTTTATATATAAAAATAATATATATATATATATATATATATATATATATATAATTGATGAATAAATTTGATGTTTTACTGTTTATTAACACCATTTTGCAGTTTAATATAGCATTGGGTTGGAGAAACCAAATGAACTGTGTTCAACTCCATTTTGCAGTTAGATTGGAGATGCTCTAACTAAACCCATTTACACTCTACGATCTTCATTTCCTCGTTTATACAACACCAACCAAGACCCATCTCGCCATCACCCATTTTTGGGTGAAGCTTCCCAAGCAACTCCTCCTTTTCGGTCGACCAGGGTCTATTAATTATAGGCCACCATCTCGTGGGCATCCACCATTCAAGTCCCGAGCATCCCTCCACCCGATTCTTCCTCCATTCAGTTAAGTCTCTATCCCATCTCATTTTTCTTCATTTTCTTTTTAATTTTTTTGCTAAGAAATTGATTTTCGGTTCACTTGAAGACTGAAACTGGCCATCACCAAGCAAGCCCATCCCGTCCTTGTTTTTCCAACAAGTTTATTGTCAATGTTCGGAGGAAAGCCCACCACTAACTTGCTGACGTGTGGTCCTTCTTTTCCTTTCCTGATTTTTTTGGCTTTTTTTTTTCTTAAATCATGAATTCGGCCTGCCTTTTATTATTTTATTGAAAAGTGGCTACATGCCTATCTCTTACAAGTTTTTATAGGAATAAATAAAATCTAACTTTAATATATTACAAAAATAAATATCAACATATAAATAAATAGATAATCTTATTATATTAGATTGATTCAAACTTTCGTGGTAAAAATAATCTAACAAAAAATATTACAAATAATTCGCTCTTTTTAGATTACTTAAATTGTCTCTCTAATAAATTTCTGCAGTTTTAGTCATGTTATTGACCTTAGATATATCACTAGAAATATACATAAACTGTTTTCTATTAGCGATATTGTACTTTTCTCCCTTCCCACATGGTGGTAAAATATCTTTTGAGATATTTGCCATTAATGAGTCTTTTGTGAGGCTCTCCTTGTAGACTAGATAACCAGTAAGTATTCCCCTTGAGCAGTCTAATACTCCAAATCTTGATAATTACAATTCTAATTATGATTAAGATGTATAATAGTGTTTGAGATATGGATTGAAAGTTTTAGATTGATGTTTACTAAGTATAGATAGTAATGAAGCTTCATATATCTTTAGAATTGATTAATTAGAATGTTTGTATGGTAATTGAGATTATAATATTAATGCTAAGTGGCTAAGACCTTTAGGAGGAGAATTTGATGATGATAAATAGCCTGAACCACCAAGAAAGCCCGTAAATTCCTTCTCTGTCCAAAATTTCCAAAATTAAATTTCAAGCAAAATGAGTGTGAAATCTGAGTAACGCATATAAATGTAATACTCTATATCTGTATTGCTTATATTCTGTATTTTGTTTGGTTATTTCTAAATGAATTTGTCTGTACTATGATAGATTCTGATTCTCTGTTGTGTTCTGCTTTGTTTTATGTTAGTATTATTTGTTAGAATATGTTATGTTTAGTATAAATGACTCTTAGAGAGGGTTTTATATGTTAAGTTGTGTTTGGTTAAATTAGATTGGATAGAAGTTGAGAATTGCCTCATAACCTTCCTTCATGTGCGTGAAGCATACTTTCATGGGCGTGAATCAGTCTTCACGAGCGTGTAAAAAGTTTCTGTATTAATTTCAAATTTTCATCAGATTGCTTTCACGGGCGTGAAGGTCATCTTTATGCCCGTGAAAGGTCAACCTTCACTGGCGTGAATCCTTCTTCTATGGGCGTGAAGCGTTAGGTTCTATATATATCCATTCATTTGTCACTTGTCTGAAAATTAAACCATTTTCTCTCTTCTTTATTTCTCAACCATCAAACCCTAAATCCATTTCATATGTATTTCTATGACATTAATTGTCACACTCCCATACTATAGGGCTGTGACGATCCTAGGGTACGGGAAAAGTTCATACAACCAGTACCACGAAGAACCCAAATTTCATGTTTTCATTACATTTAACCATTTTTATGAAATTTTTTTTTTCAACTCTTAAGTTTTACAGAAAAACAGACAGAATCTCCCTTGTAATGTTGACATTTACCCCCCGCTAAAAACAAAGAAAAACACTTCTAAACAATTATAATCTCCTAGGTCAACCTCCAATAAGCAACTCATATCATACAATACTTATGTCAACTCATATAACAACTTCATATATCACAAATCATATAATAGCTCTCAATTATATCAATACATACATATGACAATATAATATAGGTGTACCATAGCAGCTGCACCCCCTGTTATAGTATATACATACATATGCATTCACATCATAACATATAATTACATTCTGTATATGTCCACAAATCATACATATAAATATCTACAAATAATATCATGGAGTACTCTATGCTATACTAGGGAAGAACTATACATCTACTCCATGGCTGGAAGTACAAAATTTCCCTGAAAAAGATACAACACTATGGGGTGAGTATAAAAGTACTCAGTGAATCTATAAATATGAAATGCATTACTAATTTACAAATACACATTTGATCATTGATGACAATAATAGATATGATAACAAATATATGACAAAATATGACAATATAATAGAATGGATCAAATGCATAAGGTAAAACAAGATTGGGTCAAATAATCAAATAGTACTGTCACCTCTGTCCATATCTCCATTTCCATATAAATGTCATAAGGAGGATCAATCCTTATGGCTACAGCCATTTCCCTATCTCTAGCTAGGACAAGTAGTACCAGTGTGCACACGGTCGATGGAATTACCCGCTACACCATCGAAGTAGCCCTATTATGTTACCATATGCAAATGTTCCAAAATATGATGAAAATGCAACGAATACAACTCATATATGGTGCAATATAGTCAAGATATCCATATGAACAAGTATAGAATCAATCGGGAATAACTTACAAAATTGGCCCGTCGGGCCCAGTTGCGCTGTCACAGCGACTTATAAAATTACGGGTCTGTTTCTCATTTTTCAGGGACTTTCTGGTTTTACATGTTATCAATATATGGTATGCAAATTTATCATCTAAGATACAAGTATACATATATATAAGGTGATTAGGCTTGATTTGAGATCAAAATAGTTTATAGAATAGTTTTTATGCCCATTCAAATTTTAGATCAGTTTATGCCATTTTGGCAGCCTCAGTTTTGGCCGATTGGCACGTTTAAGGGCAACTTTGACCATATTGGTCTAAAATCAGTCCAACATGATCAAAGGTCATATAACATGTCCAAATGATAGTACTTTAAACTAGAAATGCAATAACATATATATAAACCCACCTTATGTGCAAAAGACCAAAATGCACCTCCGAGGCTCCGAGCTCCTACTACTCTCCCACTTTCTCCTTTCCCCTGGAAGATTCCCCTATACACATGCCAACTCTCCAATAAGACACTATATCAAACCAACATATCATATTCAAACACATATACACATACATTTCAAACAAGATACACATATCATAATCAACTTTCATATTCAAAACCCTAATTTCACTATATCATTTGGCCATTCCAAAATAACATTCGAAAGGAGTTTAAACCCAAATTTCTTTCCATACAACAATAATAACACCTCTTATAAGCACAATTAAGCAAGTTTGGGTTCACATTCAAGCCTAGGTTTCATGCCAAAGCATTTGAAACTTTATAGGTCATAAAGACCTAAACACATTTCAAATTCAATACAAACAAACAAATCTCTTTCTATAAGCTACAATTACATATCAAATAATCACATCACATACACCTATCAATTTCACACACATATAATCTCATAAACCCTAAGTTTTGGGCTCCAACCCATTCGGCCCAAAGGGCCTAAATCATTCAAGCCCTATTTTTGCAATTAAACTTCACAACTCTAAAATTAAACACACCAATTAAACAATTCTAAGCTTAATTGCACAATTTCAAACCAATTTTTCCTAGCTTGCCCTAATTAGGTTCGATTTTGGGTGTTTTTCCCAAACCAACTATAATTCCTCAATTAAACCTACAATTATATAATTCAAGTTACCAATTACGCATTTTACAAATCAATTTAACTAAAACCAAGCAAATTTTCCTTTTTCCCAAATTATTGCATTCGGTCCAAAGGGGTTTTCTTTCACCCTCACAATTTCATTTAATTCTATCATTCAAACATCAATTCACCATGCCAATTAAAGGTGTAAACATCAAATTGCAAAAATTCTTGAACCAATTTCACACAAAACCCTAATCCCCCAATTCGGTCTAATGCTTATTCCCACAATTAAAATTAAATCTTCAATTCATCATTCAAATACCCTTAATTACATCTATTTAACACCATTCATATCATTAATTTCTCAATTAAACCATAAAAATAATTTCCCCAAATTCTCTCAATTCAATTTGGCCAAGAAAGAAAAGCACAACAATGGTTCAATTTCACATTCAATTGCCATTAATTTAATTCATTTAACATCAGATACAACATCAATTACACAATTGGAACAAAGAATCAAACTTCCCTAATTTCCCCCAATTCCAATTCGGTTACACTATGGATGCTCATTTCTCAATCAAACTATTTAATCCAACATTTAAACACCAATTAAACATCAAACATCCAGAATTTTGGCCTTACCTTAGGGTTTTCTTGAAATGGCCAAATCCCCAACTCACAAAGAACACAACCAACTTGAAATCAGAACTTGGTTGAAGAAATGGAGGAGATGGGATGATTAAATCTACCCAAAAGCTTGAATGAAATCTTCAAAGCTTCAATTGATTGACAATGGACGAAACACAACAACAAGGAAGAAGGAGTTTTTCTTCTTCAATGGAGCTCACGGTTTTGGGTGGTGGGTTTCAAAGAATGCAGAATTTGTTTTGTTTAAAATGAGTGTTAGCGGATTTTGGCAAATGATCAAGTGCATCCAATCTCATAAAGGCCACTATAAGTCCTATATATGCATCCCTTGGATTGGGATGTACCAAAACATTGTTCCATTGAATCAATATGAACCAAAATGCCACTAACTCCTTCCTCCAACTCTTTTATTCCAATTGAGTCCTATAAACTTCCAATTAGATCCTTCCTATTTATTTCCTTTTGCAATCAAGTCCTATTATTTTTTGTAACCCAATTTGGCTATTTTATTTATTTTTATTTTTTTTATTATCCTTAATTTATTTTTTCCAAATAATTAATTCGCAATCAAACACGCATGTAAACATATCAAATAAATCATATAACATATATAACAATCAATCACATATAAACACCCCCTAACTCGAACTAGGATTTAGGTGCTAGGGTTAGGGTTTCACCTAGGATGTTATGGAAGACTTCTGATTTTTAGGTTCAAAAAAACTTGATTTAAGTTGTTTTTTTTTTTTATTTATTTTGTTTTTTACTCGATTTGGCAAAGCATGATTAAAGCAATGTTGGACTTTGCCAAATCCGGATTAGTAGCTTTAATTTTCTATCAGCTTTTGTTTTGATTTGGTAAAAAGATATATAGATTATGATGTAAAAGGAAAGCTAGACTTGATGAATGAAAACCCTTAATTCCTTTTTACTTATTTTGCTTTCATTATGAATTTTTTTTTTCTTGCATTTAATTATTGTCAATTTCAATTCTGCAATTTTCCATTATTGTCTTGGTTTTCTCTTACACGAATTCAGTTTGAATTTGTTGCTTCCTTGTTTGTCTTTCATTGAATTAAAGTTTCAAATTTCATTTTTTTTACACACACTCTTTCTTCTTTCTTCTTCCTCTCTTGAAATTTTCGTGCTAGCAATTCCAGCACATTAACCATCCAAATCTGATTTCTATCTCTTCCTCAAATCATCACCTAAACCACCCAAATACCTTCCTTTCACATTCAAACACCTTAGAATAGTCTCTATTCAAGCCCTAACTTCATTTGGAACCATTTGGGTTAAGAACATAAAACCAGTCCTAGAGTAAGAACTGTGAGCTCACCCAATCTGCCATTTTTTTGTACTTTTGCAAATCACCTTTAAAATTTGTAAAAACCTACTCCATTCTATCCCAAATACTTCCATTAGAGGGACTATTAAGTTTGGTTGCATTTGGATTCCATTTGCTTCCTCAATTTGAAGCCCAAATTTGCTAACCCTAGAAGGCAATTTTGGGGGTTTTGAAGGAATCCGAATTTCAGCAATTAATTGCCAATTCCTTGAGCTATTGGAGGTTAGAAGTCTTCATTTTGGGGATGATATCCATCATTTGGTATCAGAGCCCTTGGTTGAAGCTTTGGGAGTTGAAGTTGGCTCTTGATAGGTAAGAGTTTCGCTTTTTAAGGTTCATTGTTGTAGAAGCTTGTTGTTCTAAGGTTCTTGAGTAGATGCAAGGCTGTTTTCTTTGCATTGATTGTGTGGAAAAATGTCTAATGAGGGTGATGGTTCATGTTCACCATCCGAACCTCTACCCCCATGGGACGTTGCTAATGCTAGTATAAGGAAAGATCTTGGTGAACTTAGGAAACAAATGGGAGAGGTTGTCAATATGCTTAAACTGAACTTGGAGAGCATGAAATTGATACACTCCATGCCCTCATCTTCTAACCCTAATCAATTGCCTTCTCACCCCACATACAATCCTCCCTTGGCCACATTTAACACCCA
>CANXYC010095286.1:0-51694 GCA_948193065.1 Aleurites moluccanus | reverse complement strand
CTTCGAGATACTACAAATACTGAATATATATATATATATATATATATATATATATATATATATATATATATATATATATATATATGTTTTAAAATTAGAGTGTCAGAAAAATGGAAAAAAGCAATAAAATTACTTTTTTACCCTTCTTCATATAATATATACACACACTGTTAGCTTATAAAGACATGAAAACCATAATTGTCATTAGACTATGAAGAATGTTTGATGTAATAGCTAATTTAATTTCATGAACATCATAATCTATTGAAATATTAATTTTTTGTTATAATTAATTTATAGAAGGATAATAATGGTCAATATATAAGCATATATATATGATGTAATACAATATATTATATTGCATTATATAAAATTTAATAGTTGTTTTTATGATTATGAAGGGAATACAAAATTAATAGAAGAAAATGTGAAACTTAAATTTTTTTTAATTCAAAAAATTAACAATTCAAACTGGAAAAAATAAAAGGAATAACTTTAATGTAATATATTACATTATATTAGGAATATTGTTGTGAAGTAGAACAAAAAAACATGATAGATAAAAATTGAATTCATGTATAGGTTAAGATTATGGGGTAAAAAGGTAATTTTGAACTCATTATTGTATTCAAAATTTACCTTTTAACTTGCTTTTCTCTTTAATTTGGAGAGGAGAGGAACACTTTAGTAAGTCCACAAGAAAAACTTAAAGAAAATCATATTATTGTTTAAAAAACTCAATAACATGATTTTTTTCTAAACAGCAGTTTTTTAATCATCTAAAAGTTATCTAAAACTAGTAGATATCATTAAAAATAATCAAACGAATTTAATATAATTATTAAAAATAAAAAAATTAATAATTATTTAAAATTTTTTATCAAACACTCATTATATATTATTTTACATCTACTCTTTACTTTTTAAATGTATAGGCTTCAAAATGGTAGAAATATGGAAAAATATATATTTTTATAAATTAATTATTATTTAATTTTTAAAATTTATCGAAATTAATAAAGTGATTTTTACATTTTAAAAATTATTATTTAATTTATATATTGTTATTTCGTGAGCGAATTGATATTTTTATCTATCTTTACTGTTAAATACCTATAAAACAACTAAAATGCGTTTTATTTGTTATTAAATTTTTCAAATCAGCCACATCAAAATATATATCACTTTATTAATTTCGACAAATTTTAATAGCTAAATAATAATAAACATTTAAACTTATAATTATTTAATAAGAATTTTTTAAATCCTATTTTTTATAGGATTTTTTTTTATAATTATGGGTTTATATGTAAAAAGAATGAGAAATATGGATTATGAGTTTTATTTTAAAATAATGCTCATAATTTAAAAGAAAATAATCTAAAAATAAATAAATAAATGATATTTTAAATATTAAAAGTTATTTTTTTCTTTTTATTTTCTTTTTAATTTTTTAACGAAATTTATAAAAAAAAAAACTCGAGGAAGGATTCATTCATATGACAAAATCACAGAACCAAATCAGTTTCTTAAAATATAGATATTATTTTGTTAATTTGATAAATCTCATAGATTCAATAATAATTAATCCATTCTTTATTTGTTGACTGTATAGCCTTTAAAAAGGTAGAAAAAAAAAAGGTGTAAACAAACTGTTTGTGAACTTATCCGATTTAATTTATAAAAATTAAAATACTTGAATTCAAATTGAATCGAATTTATGTTTAAATAATTTAAATAACGAGTCAAGCTAAATTCGAGTATTATAATAAATAATTTGAGTGGTTCAAGAATATAATAAAATATTAAAATTTTATATATTTTAAATGTATTTTATATTATATATAATGATTTACTGATTTGATATTAAATTTAAAATTTATTTGAGTTTTATTTTATTATTAATAAATCAATCAATTAATCAATAATTTTTTTTAATAATAATATAAATATATAATCAAATTAAGTATTTATTCAAATTGAATTTTAACTTCAAAATAAAAATTCACTCGAGTATTAAATTGAATTTTAAGTATCAAATTCTCTAATTAAATAAAACTTAAATTTAATAATATTTCGACTCAATTCAGTTCCATTATACTTTTTCCCTTTATCGCTACTTCCCTCAATTTCTCTGACTCTCTATTTCCGTCTTCCCAAACAAGCTGTAGAGCATATTATAGAGTCTCTTGTAGTTAATATATTCCTTGCTTCGTTAGAGTGCAAAGACTCGTGATATGATCAAAATTAATATGAAGTCGACGAGAACTAGAGTGCTTCACTCGCTATTCCTGTCTTTCCAAACAAGCTGGAGCAGATATACAGTCCATTGTAGGTAAAGTAGAGGATCCTTTTTCCATATTTATATATTCCTTGCTTCTTTAGAGTGCAAAGACCCATGATATGATCAAAATTAATATACAGTTGAGAACTAGAGTGCTTCTACGCTTTATATACTTGTTTGGATACTCAATTAAGTTCCAAAATTCATTAATTAGGGATGAAAAATTAAATTTTTAATTTAAAATTACTTATGTTGAGTGTTTGATAATAAAATTAAATAATAACGGGTTTTGAATTTAATTAATTTTTTTATAAATACTAAAACTCAACTTATTACAAAAAAAATAATTTTGGTAAAATTATTTTTTAATTTAACAATTTTTTTATTATCCATACTTATTTTATATTTTATTATGATTTAACGATAAATATTTTTAATAACCACATCCATTTCTTCCTTATGATTCCACTTCATAAAAATTTTATTTCAAAATTAGGACAATTAAATCGTGTCATGTAATTTTAATTTTATCCTATTATAATGTTAGTATAATATGAAAATGACTAAACTCTAATTTAACTTATTTATTAATTATGTGAAATTTGTTTAAATCTTAATCAAATATATTTATTAAATGTGTCATATATAACATATTTAATCTATATAAATACATAAATTAAAATAAATGTTATTAAAAGACACATAAATATTTATTTTATAGTTATAACTTGTCACTGCGAGTTATACAGATCAATCAATTTATATTTTAATGGGTAAATATATAAATAAACTCTTAAATATATCACTTTACTCACTTAAATTTTTTTTATGGTATAAATAAATTTTTAAATTTTAATTTAATTCAAATAAATGAAAATTCTAAATTAAACCTATTTAAGTCAAATTAAAAAATTTAGAAACTTATTGGTACTTTCATTTTTTTTTCAATTTAATTTTATTTATTTTATTATTTTTTCTAAATATTTAATGTATAATATATTTTTTATTTATTTTAATTTAATAAATAAATAAAATTATATTTATATTTTATTTATCCTTTTAACAATATATAAAATATCACGAGTAATTTTTTTATATCATACTAAATTTACATTTATATTCTAAATAAATTTTTAAATAAAAAAAAATATCGTTTATAGTATAATCTTAATAATTAAACATAAATCAATAAGAAAATAAGCAAACTCATATATTAACTAAATTAATATTTGAAGTTAATTTTATTTTATTTGTTATAAATATTAAATAAACTTTTTAAAGTAAATGATATTTGATAATAAAAAAATCATAAAATTTTTTATTTATTAAAATGAAAAATATAATTTTTTGAAATTTGATATAAAATATAAAATAGATGGTTTAAATGTGTTTATTTATTAAATTAAAACATAAAATATAATTTATTTATTTATTAAATTAAAATAGATAAAAATATATGTTGTATAATAAAAAATTTTGAGAAACAATAAATAACAAAATATATAAAGTTAAATTAAAAAAAATAAAAATACAAATAAGTATCTAAATTTTTTTAATTTAGGTCAAATAAATATAATTTAAATAAAAATTTAATCTCTTTATTTAAAATAAATTAAGTAATTTAAAGACTTATTAAATCATAAAAAAAATTTGAGTGACTAAAATAATATAATTTAATAACTAATTTATATGTTTCGCATCAGTAATGATCCAAACTCATTTATACTCATCTCAAACCCATTTATATCCCCCATCCAAATCCATTTGTTGGTGTGGTGTTAAAGGGTAGTGTTAAAAATTGCAAGCCCTAAAGTTAAACCCAAAATCAGTTTTCTGGAAGTTATCTCCAATCCAATCTATGGATCCTCAACGGACTGCAGAAGCAGCTCCACAGCTACGACCTCCGTCTCCTAACGGCGATTTTTCTCCCATTCTCACCGTCTTCCTCCTCTTCCTTGCCGTCATCTCCGTGGTTAACTATTTAACTGTTTCTCTTATATATATATATATATATATATATTTATAACATTGCACTTTGTTGTGCGGTCTTGTACGGTCATTTAGCTGTTTTTCGATTTCTTGGTCCCATTGCGATTGGGCTGGTTTTGTTTGAATCGTTAAATGCGGGCGAATCTGCTGCTTTGTTTATTTAATATTTCTGTTTTAATTAAATTTTTTTGGTAATTTGCTGACGCTGCATATTGTTTTACATTTTTTTTTCTTTGTGTTGAATATTAGCTACAAACAAAATTTGATGAATATGATTGTAGTTTATTATACATTTTGACGGGGTGATATTATTATATCTCAATTAGGTCCAGGTTCAGTAAATTTGGGAATCAATTATATGATGCTATTGTATTCATTGTGGTTATGTTATTTTATTTGCTGTTTTTGAACGATGTATTGTAGCACAAAATAATTTTTTAGAGTTATGTTATGTAGTTTCTGAAAGGTGGTCACTTTAAAAATACCATCTCTAGCTCTATTTTATGGTAGACTTTGGAGCCTTGAATGGAGCTTTTTAGATTTGGTACATTGATGAACTTGGTATTGACTGAATTCCAATTTATTATTGCCTTGCAGCTTCAACATAACATAATTTACAGAATTATAATCTCAATGCAGCATTACCATGGATTGCTTTGATCATGGATGTTGTATTCTTGTTCCTTGGAGCTAAAATATCTATTTTTTTTTTTTTAAATTTTGTATGGAGCAAAAAACCCTGCGCATATAAGGCCAAACACTCTTTTGGACTTGATTTGCTTTGAAATTTTACTTCTTTGACCGTGACAGGGAGCTTGGGTCTAAGAAAATAGTAAATTGGCTGTTTGGTTCAGGCATCTTTATGTTTGGAATTGTGTTTTCTTATATTTTCAGTGCTTGAGAGACCATGATAATTGAACTTTCGCTTTATTAATTTCCTGGATTTCTTTCTGGCTTATGAAAGGGTGGCCAGTTTCATTCTAGAAATACAGTATAAGCTGGAATATCTTTTCCTGAAATTTTTATTTTTCTATGATGACATATACAGATAGTGATTCCATCATCCTCAAGTATTAAAAATAGCTTATCCATCTTACACCAAGTTCCAGAAGGTCATGTAGGGGTGTATTGGAGGGGAGGTGCCCTTCTGAAAATAATTACAGTTCCAGGTGTGAATGTCATACATACACTCTTTACTTAGGATTTGTTTTCTATGGTTGTTAGCATTGTGGTCATTGACTTTTATTTTAGTTTTCAGGTTTTCATCTAAAAATGCCTCTGATAACCCTTTATGAGCCAGTTCAAGTGACACTTCAGACAGATCAAGTAAACTTTAATTTTCAGTTTAATGAAGATTAACAACTTTGTGTTGCCATCACAAAATTGAATCCTTGTTTCTAAATATGCAGGTAAGAGATATTCCATGTGGTACCAAAGGGGGTGTCATGATTAACTTCGAGAAGATAGAGGTAAGAACATAAGATGTTGTTATCGTTGGTATCATAAAAAGCTCAAGGCTTGGCATTTTAAATTTATGTGCACTGATTGGATTCATAATTCAGGTCGTTAACCGGCTCCATAAGGAATATGTATATGAGACACTTCTTAATTATGGGGTTCAATATGACCACACGTGGATATATGACAAGATTCATCATGAAATCAACCAGTTCTGCAGCTCTCATACTCTCCAACAAGTCTATATTGATGTGTTTGACCAGGTGTGAAAGAATACTATATGAAACATTCTTTTAAGAAGTTAGATTAACTTATTGTATTGACTAACATGCAGTTGTGATTTGGGTATCTTTTTTTCTATTTTTGTGATGTAACTTGGGAATTGGTATTTTGAAGGGATGGTGCTGGATTAGTGGCTAAATAATTTTTTTTCCTCTTTTTGTCATTATACTTTTTTTAATTTTTATGTTATCACATGCAACAGATGAGATGCAGCTTACGAAATTTTTGCTCCATCAGTGCCGTCTGTATTCTTGAGCTTTGTGAACTCATATATGCATGCTTACAGCAAACTTTCATGTTTCAATGAATTGTATAGTTGTATAAAGCTTCTCCTCCCTTCTTTCTTTTCTTCCCTTAATGTCTTTTTTACTTATATTGATGTAAGCATCAATTTCAAAATTTTCAGATTGATGAAAAGATGAAAGATGCTCTTCAGGGTGATTGCACACGTTATGCTCCTGGAATTGAAATAATAAGTGTGCGTGTCACAAAGCCTACCATTCCAGATAGCATAAGAAGGAATTTTGAGCAAATGGAAGAAGAACGCACTAAGGTATTCCATGCTATTCTTGAATTTTCATTCTTTTACTCTTCCTTCTTGGAATTTAGTTTGAGAAAATAAAGATGATCTAGTTGGTCACTAGAACATGTTAAAGATGCTGTCCAAGGTTATGCTGAACATGAAGGTTGGCTCTCTAGATCTCCTCTCAGTGTTTATATATTCTATATTGGAAGGTTTTCCAGTGATGTATAATTGTTTTGACACAGATTGTCTGCTTCCAACTATTGCAAAACCTTTCCCAACCAGGCAACTTGGATGCTATGAGAGCATTCAATTTTAGATTCCTGAGCAGGCACACATACAGCCACACATATGGCACTCTTTGATACTTCTTGTTGTATATTACTTTGCAGGTCTTGATTGCTATTGAGAGGCAGCAAGTAGTTGAGAAAGAGGCAGAGACAACAAAGAAGATGGCTATTAGTGAAGCTGAGAAGAATGCCAATGTGAGCAAGATCCTTATGGAACAGAAATTGATGGAGAAAGACAGTGAGAGGAGGCAGCAAGAAATTGAGAATCAAATGTACATGGCTCATGAAAAGAGCCTGGCAGATGCTGCGTTTTACCGGTGAATGCAATTTCCACTTTTTTATTTATTTTTTATTTTTTTAATTTTTAATTTGTTAACTTTTCTTTCCCAAGTGAGTTGTTCAAAATGCTGTTAGGGAAGGTGAACGAACTGTTTCTCTCTTTTCAGTGTCATGAAAGAAGCTGAAGCAAACAAGTTAAAGCTTACTCATGAATTTCTTGAACTGAAATTTATTGAAGCTATAGCGGATAATACAAAAATTTTCTTCGGGGACAAGGTTTTGATCTCGCCCCTGCTCTCTCTGACATTAAAATTTATCAAGCCTATATCTTAAATTAACTGGGATCCTCCTTTTGCAGGTACCAAATATGGTTCTCGACCAAAGGCTGCTAGGGAATTTCCTGCATAGGATGCCCGGAAATGTGGCTAGAGAAGGGAACATGGAAGAGTGATCAAAGGGAGATTGGAAGCTCAGCTAAATTCATTAATCTGTCAATGTTACGGGGTTAATGGATGCATCTGAGCAGTTACAAACATTGGAAAAAAAGTATTAGTTGTGAGCAGGTTGATTTTGGGTGATCACCTATGTTTTTGGCCATTATTGATGGTTTTGACATGTTCATGGCGGGTTTGGATATAGAAAATATTAGTTTTCTAAAGGTCTTAATTTTATTCACAAATTAAACTATAATTAGCTCATTTTAGCAAAATTCATTTTAAAAAATCTCAATTTTGCAATAAAATCGCAATTTGATAGTTGGGTTGCCAGATATTCACATAATGTCTGCAGCAAAAATAAAGTTATTATATTAACGTTTCTTTGACTACTAATAAATAATTGTGCTTATCTCTCAAGCCAAATTTTCGATTGGCTAATTTCTGTTTTTATCACCAGGCATAGCAATTTCTTCGTATTTTCTGTGATTACATGCATTTGTTAGTAATTTGGTATTTGCTATGGATCTTGCCGTCTAAGAATGTTCCATGCTTGACGGATGGAAATCATAAGAATTAACCATGTCAAAATACAAAATTTCTAAAGCTTTTATTGTGGAGGTGAGAATTTGAATACGATAAACCATGGAAATTTGAAATTTGTTCGATAATTAATAAAATTAGTGAAACGGAAGTCAATTTAAAAATAGTTCATTTGTAAATACACTTACTCTTTTGCTAATTTTGGTGCACCAGAAAAAAAATTCAATTGAAGGGTTTAATTTTAAATTTTTAATAATGTATTTAAAATTAAAATTAAAATTTTACGTATAATTTCAATGAATTATTATATAAATTTCAATCTAAAATTTATGATTGCAATTTCAATTAATCTACTGCTTCCCAGATCTGTCAGACCAACCAAAGTACTTTATGCAAAGAGATGTTGATTGTTGACCAATAACAGATAACAGGGTCCCTCCATTTCCTCCAAAACTAAGCACTAGGTCTGTCCGGGTTTCATTTTGTCAAAAAACAATTTTTCTAAACAATTTATGTTCTTTTACAAGTATAGATCCAATCATGAACAGTTATACTATGAACTCTCCAATTTATATTTCATCCCAAATCACAATATAAAGAGTTAAAGACTGCAAATTGCATTATAATTTTATATTATTTGCGAATTTCATTTTGAAATAAATGAAGATTTATGAAGACTCTCTGGTAATGATTGTGATGTGTCAAATGTGATATCCTAATAATTGCAAATCGTTCTTTTTTACTTTTTTAATCTTTTGGTAGGCGAGCTATCTCTTTCCCTCTGCAAATTATTTGTTTGTTTGATATCTGAATGTTGAAGCTGAATATTGAATATAATGAATGATTAATGTTAAATAGCAACTGGTTTTTTGCTATTTGTGCTTTAGAAACTGAATATGGTATGCTTTTTTGATGTGTTCCGACTTTTTTGATGATACTTTTCTAGTATTTGTTTTGACAGATTTTGTATGTTTTTTTACTTCTGATTCTGTAGTGCTTTTTAATACCTTTTGCTTAAAGATTTATATATTCTCTTAATTTCTTCTTTGAATAATTTTTGGAATTTGATGCTTCATTTTAAAGAGAACATTTTATTTTCAGAATTTTGTTGTAAAGGAATTCCATCTACTTTATTCTTCAGCGAAATAATGGGATTTGCTTATTTCAGCAAGGCCCTATTATGTATAACTGAAACTGCTTGTTGGATTTGCAGGAAATTATAGGGATACCCGAATTGATTACTCTACCAACAGAGAGGATCATTTCTCGTGGGTTGAACATGTATCTGGTGGAGAGCGAAGAAGGAGCCATAGCATGTATGCTGCTTTCTTTGTTCTGCTTAGGCACATGGCCTGCTATTTTTACTCTCCTAGAAAGACGAGGACGTCTTCCTCAGCATACTTATCTTGATTATTCTATCACGAATTTACTGGCTGCTGTATTTTTTGCTTTAACTTTGGGTGAGATAGGAAAGAGCTCACCAGAGACACCGAATTTTACAAACCAACTTTCTCAGCTGAGTGTATGTGGAGCCAATTGGTCTTGTAGTTTCACATAGTTCTGCTTATTCTTTATGATCACATGTCATCTTCTGCATTGCTAGTTAAATGTTAAAAATAATGGTTTTAATTGCTTTATGCGTTTTGTTTGCAATCGCACAACATCACTTACAAGTGATATTTGAATCTTCTTGGGTGATTGATGCAGGAAAACTGGCCCTCAGTCATGTTTGCAATGGCTGGTGGTGTGGTGCTTAGCATTGGGAATCTATGCACACAGTATGCTTTGGCCTTTGTTGGTTTATCAGCGACTCTAGTCATTACTGCTAGCATGACCGTTGTAATAGGTTTGTCTGTGTCTACGCTCTGCATGTTTATACAATATCTATTGAAGTCTGTCACTTGACTGAATCCTCTTTCCTTCTCTAACGGTTTGTTTAACTATAACAGGCACAACCTTGAATTACTTCTTGGATGACAAAATTAACAAGGCTGAGATTCTTTTCTCGGGTGTCGGTTGCTTCCTAATTGCAATATGTCTTGCTTCAGCTGTTCACTCATCGAATACAGCTGATAATAGTGTAAAGCTCAGCAGTTTGTCAAGTGATTACAACCTTGGAACTGGGTATACCTTATTTTATTTTCTCTCATTTTCTCCTATATTAAATTATGATGGTTAATAATTGATTCGATGCATACTCATTTATTCGTCCATGTGTTTTTTCATTGTTTCATACAGAATTTTTAGCTATAGATGATTAATTGTGTGGCCTCTTTCTTTTTGGGTTACTTATTCTTCTCTTAATTTGTTGTAAGGGAAATCAAAATAAAAAAGAGCATCAAAGTAGCTGGGGTGAGACAAGAGGCATCACTATGATTACATGTTCTTTATGTAGTGGTACTGTAGTGCTTGCTAAGAATGAATGATTAACAGCACGTTGATGAACTAAATAATCTCTTGGTTATGCTGGAAATTTTTGGGAGGGCCTCTGTGTTCATCAAAACAATTGATACCTGCCCCCAAACCTTCCCTTTCAATTCAAGGTCTTTCTCTTGGTTTTACAATCTGCTAAAAGTATTCTACCCTGTTGATATCTATTATCTGGTCGAGTATTATTGATGCTACCATCAAGTTAACCTTTTGCCAGGGCTCCAGATACTATTACATCCAATGAAGGTCTTTCAAATAAGGGTATGCAGCCTTTAAGAGTTCATACAACATCAAAATTTTTTGCTCATTTCACTAGTACATATTTTCTATTCTTTGCTTTCTTTTGTTATTCTATTCAACTGGAATGATAGCTTTGGAGAACAGTATTGAAAAGGCAGAGAAGGTGAAATTTGGAATAGCCGACTTCCTTGTAGAGATTGAGAACAGAAGAGCCATTAAGGTAAGTGCTTCAATTTTTCAACTTAACAGTACTGCCTTTAGAATTTTTTGTTCTTGCCTTTCCCTTTCCTGCATGCATCTCTGTTAATTTGGTTCCATGCTAATATGCTATGTAATCTAACAGCTATAGCGGTCAGACTCTTGAGATTAGATATTGATATATCTACTGTATATTGACCTTACTGTCTCTCCTGGCAGGTATTTGGGAAGAGCACTGTAATTGGACTCTTCATAACATTTTTTGCTGGTGTTTGCTTCTCACTTTTCTCACCAGCTTTTAATTTGGCAACAAATGATCAGTGGCACACCTTGAAGAAAGGGGTTGCTAAGTTGGTTGTCTACAATGCGTTTTTCTGGTTCTCAATCTCTTGTTTTGTACTTGCCACCATTCTGAATATTGCCTTCCTTTATCAACCTGTGCTGAACTTACCTAGATCATCCATGAAGGCTTATCTTAAAGACTGGAATGGCAGAGGCTGGGCCCTTTTGGCTGTTCTGCTGTGTGGGCTTGGGAATGGTCTCCAATTTGCGGGTGGTCAAGCTGCAGGATATGCAGCTGCAGATGCTGTTCAGGTTAGTTCTAGAGTACATATATACATAGATAATCATGTTGTTGATGATTCTGAAAGTCATTTATAGCTTCATTTGATTTATATGTAATCAGGTTTAACTTAGAAAGTAGTGATGATTTCAGGCATTACCACTTGTTTCCACCTTCCGGGGCATACTTTTGTTTGGCGAGTATAGGAGATCATCAAGAAGAACATATGCATTACTTGTTAGCATGTTGTTCATGTTTATTGTAGCTGTTGCAGTTTGTTAGAGTGAAATTATTTTTGGTTAAGTTATTTTGCTTTTTGTATTTAAAGTTACTGTCAAAAGATTGAATCCTTGATTTAAGAGAGTTTACATACATTCCTTAACTTAAGGATTTAAACCATAACAGTTGGTAAATGGCTTTTGTATGTCTTATATAAAGTGGTTTAGCTTGAGTGTTAGTTAAGCAAGCCATGCTTAGTGTTGTCTTTGTAACTTGCTGTATATATCAAGGAAAGTGTGTGAGATAATATCATTCATTTTCTTTCAAAATTATTGCCACGTTTTTACAGCTTTTAATCTTGAGTAGTTCATTATTTTCATCTACTTTTGCAAAGTTTAACACAGTTCTTATTGCATCAGCAGGGCACCGAAAATAAGCACATAACTTGAAGGTCATTGTCAAAAACTTGTGTAGAGCACAATTATCCATTGCTAGATAGTCAAGTGCAAAAGTCATTCAAAAATGTAAATGTATCCTATGAAAAGGATAGGAAGGTGTTTCCACAAATTCAAGAATAGAATCATTGCACCTACAAGCTTAGTTTGGTAGTGGATGCATTTCTCAATTTGTTAGAGTCCGGATGGTGAGGTAACATTGCCTAGGACCAAGAGGTTTCAGGTTGGACATACATGCATGTGGGATATTGTTAGTGTGGTTCCTATTCATATTGGGTTACAAACAATAATGTTTAATAGTTGTATTTGACCATTTGTAATTATACATGTACTGTACTATAATATCTCTTAATAAAAAAAGGGAGTTTGTAAAAAAAAAAATGGAAAGAAATATTAGAATCTTGAATTTGTAAATATGAAAATACGATAAAGAAACAGCAACAGATTGGTTCTCGGAGGAAGAGGAGGAGAAGAATATATTATTGGACTGAGGAGCTGGTTGTCTTGAATATATTTATCCACAAGTGGAACCATTTAATGTATTATTGTGATGTCTGTAATTTCTTTGATCTTATTTTCTTCTTTTATGGATCTCTTTTTCATCACTATCACTTCTATGCTCTATGTAAGCTTCTCAATGGGGATTTTTTTTTTTAATAATTTATTCCATTTTCTTTGCAAAATAACCCTATGTTGAATGGAAATTTTATAACTATAATGCAAAACTATTTTTTTTTTAAAGAGTACAAAGAAAATGCCAAGTAAACCGTTTATTATGTAGAGATTCGATTATTATAAATTCAAAATTACGAACATGCCATTATAAATTCAAAGTCATTAGTTACGAGTCGTGGAAATCTAAAAAACAGAAAAAATTGAATTCAAATTATTCAATGATTAAAGAATGTTTCATGTATTTTTGTTTTCTAAAGTGATGTGTAATTTTGCTATATTATTAGTATTTTTTTTTTGTCTTAAATTAAGGTGAGATTTGATATATTGCTAACACTACGTAAAGATGGAGACTAGCTGTAAATGAACCTCAAAATTTTTTGTCCTTGTATATTGACCTTTTGTAGCATGAGATAAGTATTTGATCATTTATATATGATAACAGAATTCACAAATAAAAAATTAAAATTTTTAAACACTTATAATTACTTTTAAAATTCTTAATTTTTATTTTAAAATTTGTATGAATGTGATTAAATTTTTAAATATTTTTATAATTTAAAAATTATAATATTTATATTATTCTCACTTAAATTATTAGTAATGACTTAATTAATGATATTTAAAGTTATATATTAGAATCATTTCAGATCTTCTATTATTTTTTATATTATATTATTTATAAAAAATTATTGATTCTCAAAATATTTTTTTAAAAAATATTATGATAAGTAAAAAAATATAAAACATAAAATAAGATATATAATAGAAAAAAAAAAACCCTGAAATATATCATATATATAAACTAACAGTGAATTGGTAAATAAGTGTACAGCTATTCCCCCCTCAAATGCTAAATAGTAGGGTTCATTGCAAAAAAAAAAAACATGAATTATTTATAAAATTATAATTTTATTACGAATTAAAAATTTTAATATATATATATATATATATATATATATATATATATTATTATTTTGGTAATTTAATATATATATTTTTAATTTTTGACAAATTTACCATAAAATCGAAATTCAGTCAGAATTTCAATACCGAAACTGACATGATATTTTTTATTATTATTTTTACTCACGAATTAAAAATTTTGGTAATTTAATATATATATTTTTAATTTTTAATAAATTTAACATAAAATCAGAATCCAGTTAGAATTTCGGCGCCGGAACTGATATGTCATTTTTTGTTATTATTTTTATCATATCAATATCTAATTAGAAAATTAAATCGAACTAACTGAATCAAACCAACTTAAATCTGTTGATTCAATTCAATTTTTTAAATTTCAGTTTGATTCGATTAATTTTTTTAAAATTTCAGTTTTTTTATTCGGTTTGATTTTCAAAAAAAAAAATCAAAATAATAAAATTATTTTAGTCGGCTTGATTCAAATTTTCAAACTTTAATTTTGTTCAATTAATTTTTTAAAATTTCGATTTTTTATTCGATTTAATTTTCTTTAAAAAGAGACCGAACTAAAATATATCCAAACTAAACTTAACCAATTTTAATATTTTTGATATTGAATGACTATAAAATTAAAAAATAATAATAAAAAGAAATAAAGGGATAAGAAATCATTCTATTTAGTTTGAATTGAACCAAAATAAAACTCTCAAAATGAAACCAAAATAAAAATTGAAATTTCAAAAAATTAATTTAACCGAATGAAAAAAATTATTTGATTTCTTTTTAAAAAAATAAACCGAATAAAAAAATAAAATTTTAAAAAAATTAATCGAACCAAATTAAAATTTAAAAAATCAAATCAAATCGATTGATTTAATTCAATTAATTCCATTTAATTTTCTAGTCAAAAGTAAAAAAATAATAATAAAAAATATTATTTCAGCATATCACATCAGATCCTAAATAAAAATTTTAACCAAATTTTTTATCAAAAATTAAAAATATATATATAATTGTCAAAAATTTTAGTTGACTATAAAATTATAATTTTAGTTATTTTTTTTAATTAATCTTAAATAGTATTAAAAGCTCATAATATAATACATAAATAATAAAAAAGTCGGCATTAAGATATAGGTGGTGAGACTGACGGAGTGAAATATGAACAGAGGATCCGGACTTGTCCAAATAGTAATAGATGAAAAAGTGTTTTGTCAATGTTTCCAAGAAGGTCACATCAATGCTTTGCGAGAGTTGACTCCAAAACACAGGATAAGCAGTGTGTGTTTACCAATCACCAGCTAATAGCCAGCATGGACCGCCAACGCAAAACGTTAAGCTGATGAATCTACAAAATAGATCCCATCCCAAGAAAATGCTGTTACTCACCAAACCCACCCCTTAAAATCAGATACTTAGAATCTGTTCTGTCTGTCTATGTTTTTGTATGTGATATATTTGAAAAATTCCAAACTTTGTGGAAGAAGAATCATGAATCTGAGATTCTTAATCTGTTGATGTACATGTGCGGCCTACACAGATTTCCCAAATAATTTCCTTCAATTTGGTGTTTGGTAACTTTTTTTCCCCTTAATCTTTCTGAAATAAGAGTGTCTACTCATCATTATTATTTTTGATTTTGCATTAATTCCACGCCTCTAAATTCTTCTTTTCTTAATTTGTGAACACAACCCATCTTTTGTTTTTCTTGAAAGATGCCGTCTTTGCTTTTGATTCTGTAAATTCTCTCTTTTTTTCTGCATATTTTTGGCTCTGTCTATTTGCTTTATAAAGAAACATCACTATTTTCATCCTCATTTCATGGGATTATAATATTGCCCAGTTTTCATAATTTTATCCATCTTCATGTGAACGTGTGCGCATGTGTGTGGAAAAATGCAAATTTTAAAAGAAAGAAACTTGAATCTGACTTTTGCATTTTGAGGCAGATACTTGAATATGTTGCTCGCCCATTGGCATGTTTCTTGCTGTTTTAATTTGACTTTTTTGTCTTTCTTTTAAGCAGAAAACACTGACTAGTACAAGTAATATCATAGACCTGTAAAAAAAATTCAATGGTTTAATTTTAGTTGGAATACCTTTGTTTCAATCACACATTAAAGATCTCATCGGAAATCAGTAATTGGGAATTTATTCTATTTTGCAGGATTTTTCAGATATATATATATATATATATACACACACATTACTGCCCCAGGCTGAGAGGATTCTCTGTCTCTCTAAAAAATGTATCTGGTGGAGAGCAAAGGTGGAGCCATAGTATGTATGCTACTTTCTCTGTTTTTCTTAGGGACATGGCCTGCTATTATGACTCTGCTAGAAAGACGAGGCCGCCTTCCTCAGCATACTTACCTTGATTATTCTATCACCAATCTCTTGGCTGCTGTAATTATAGCTTTCTCATTTGGTGAGATAGGCAAGAGCACACCTGAGAGACCAAACTTTTTAACCCAACTTTCTCAGGCAAGTTCCTGTTTTTGAGAATTGTGTATAAACTACTACTTAAAAGTGTATAATGGTTTAAGAATTGAACCTTTGCCTAAGACAAAAGAAAGCTACTCTAATAAATGAAAATATATTGGAATGATTCAGTGATTAGTGCAAAATTGTGCTTAATTTCATTCATAATCCTTGAACTTATCTCTAGTTTAATCAGTCATTAAACTTCAATTTGTATCAGTAAAATTGCTTGAATTAAATTTTTTTTTTTATTTCCTTTGTCTAATAAGGTTAATATTGCTAGATTTTGGTAGAGTTCCTGGCATGATAATCAAGTAAAATTTTTTTGTTATCTATGGTGTAGTGTTATATCTGCTATTTGAATCTTCCAGGTTGATTGACTTATGCAGGATAATTTGCCCTCCGTTATGTTTGCAATGGCTGGAGGAGTAGTCCTTAGCATTGGAAATCTATCCACACAGTATGCTTGGGCTTTTGTGGGTTTATCAGTGGTGGAAGTCATTACTTCTAGCGTGACTGTTGTTATAGGTCTGTGCATTGAAGGAACTTTTGACATTTTTGATGCAGTACTAGATGTAAGATTTGTGAATTTTTTCACACTCTTGTCTTGTTTTTTTGTGACAGGAACAACCATGAATTACTTCTTGGATGATAAAATTAATAGGGCTGAGACTCTATTTCCAGGTGTCGGTTGCTTCTTGATTGCTGTTTGTCTTGGTTCAGCTGTTCATTCATCCAATGCAGCTGATAATAAAGCGAAACTCAAGAATGTATCAACTGATTACAAACTTGTGTATGCATCTTTCTTTTTTTCCAAATACATAAATCAAGAATGTGATGGTTAGGAATGAAATTTTCTTTTATATGCTCCATGCCCAGTTGCATTTTCATCTTTATCCTCCTTTGTTTTCAGCATTTTCAACTGCTCTCAATGTGAATTTTGGGCATATTTTGGTTTCTTGTATTCAGTATTTGATGATATCTTGGCCATTGAATTTAACCTTCTATTAGGGATAAAAGTTCTACTGCAACCAATGAAGAATTTCCAAGCAAAGGTAAGGAGTTTGTTGGAATTCTACTACCATTTCCCTTTTAACTCAATCTTTTTAGCATGACCATGAATGTTTTGCTGATTTTGTTTTCAATTATTATTTAACAGAAGCAAAGGATCTGGAAAATGGAAATGCTCCTCCAGGGAAGACAAAAGCTGGAAGTGCAGCTTACCTCATAGAACTTGAGAACAGAAGATCAATCAAGGTTTGTGGCTCAACTTTCTATTACTTCTGCAGATATTTTTTTCTTTAATTTGGCTCCACAAAGGATTTGAACTTGCAATTTCATAACTTTAGAGATGAGTCAGATGACTTAAATACCACTTGACTGAAGCTCTTTAAATTTCTGTTGATTTAGTGCCAAAAGATTTGATAAGTTATGCTGTGGTGCGACTCTAATTACAGGTGTTTGGGAAAGGCACTTTGATTGGACTAGCTATAACTTTCTTTGCTGGTTTTTGCTTCGCATTCTTCTCACCAGCTTTCAACTTGGCAACAAACGATCAGTGGCATGCCTTGAAGAAAGGGGTTCCTAAATTGGTTGTATATACTGCATTTTTCTGGTTCTCAGTCTCCTGTTTTGTGCTTGCCATCATTTTGAATATCACTTTCCTTTACCGACCTGTATTGAACCTACCTAGATCAACACTAAAGGCTTACATTAATGACTGGAATGGCAGAGGCTGGGCCTTTCTGGCTGGATTCCTATGTGGGTTTGGGAATGGCCTTCAATTTATGGGAGGTCAAGCTGCAGGATATGCAGCTGCAGACGCTGTTCAGGTTAGTTTTTATGCATATCAGAGCAAGTATACAATTCTTTTTTTGTACATAAAAATTTTTCGAAGGAGAAAGAGATGCTATGGAATCCAAACCTTTGACCCTTTAATTACTCGACTATTGCATAATGATAATACAGTTTTAGATGACCTTTTATAGATTGCTAGTGTCTACCTTGGAAAGTAATGTGTATGCTAAAATGCTTGTTATTACCTAATTTTTTTTATGTAACATTTGACATGGAGTATTTAATTTCAGGCACTCCCACTTGTAAGCACATTTTGGGGCATAGTAATCTTTAAAGAATATCGAAAATCATCTCGAAGAACATATATTTTGCTGATAAGTATGCTTTCCATGTTTATTGTGGCTGTTGGTGTTCTAATGGGATCTTCAGGGCATAGAAAATGAGTTGTAAGTCAATCAAAAGCAAGCAAAGGAAGGCTGAAAGCAGCTGGTTGGTTTTAGAGACAAATGTTATGTGAATCCATCGTTTGCTAGGTCCTTTCTGATCATTTTGCACAAATCCTTTATTGTTATTGTTTTCAAAAATAATAAAAACAAAGTGAAATAATTGATACATGTGTTATTAATATGTAAAAAGATGATCAGATCAATCTTATTGAATTGTTTAAGAATCACATACTTATGAGTGTGAAAATTAATTGCCAATCCGTTTATCCTTCTAAAATGTGTGAAATTTTAAAATTTTCTAATAATTTTTATTCAACCTCTCTTTCTTTTAATATTAGAAAAGTGATTTCTCCAGATGCCTTTACTATTGAGCTAAAACATCAATTTCACTAGCTGCTGTAATTGTAAATGAGAGAATACACTTATAAAACATACATAGGGAAACCTGCTAGATGGCAAAGTTGTGCAGTGCTGCGTACAACACTTAACTTTTCTTTTCCCCCTCCTGTTTCTAGTCACCAATAAACATATTCTACCTTGAAAATGCACCATATTAATCATGCATTCAAACATGAGCAACTCAATTTTGTTACATACCAAAAAAAATTAAGATGCTGCTAATCAAAAGCAATTAACATGATAAAAGTATGCCGACTGTTTGCAATGCAAGCAGCATTCGCCTTCAGTTAACTTGGATATGGTTAAAATAGCTACTTAAATTCCAAATTTGAGGTATTTCATTTTAAATTCCAAAGTTTATAAACCTTTGCAATATCAGTTATAATATTGTTAAACCGTTGTGATACCAATCATAATCTTCTATGAACTGTAGATTTGTAAGGAGCCACTGAAATTTTTTCTTTGGTTATGTTAATATCAATTAATTCATTTTCATTTTGATTTAAAAAGATCAAAATTCCATTACATATATAACAACTGTTATGTCAATGTGTAAATATATAAAATGAAATGACTGTATGTTTGCAATTCCTTCTTAATTTGTCTTTATGTGAATATATAATTTATTATTATATAAAATTTTAAAAAACTAAAAATGAACATATTTATAAATATACCATGAAATTAATTAATTTCATAATCAATTATTTTGAGATTTATATAATAGTTCATTTTCTTAAATAGTATTTTTTTTTTGGATTTTTTTTTTCGTCTTTGACCATGTGAGTTATATTTGAATAATTTAAAATCGATGAATTAGACAATGATTTAGACTTGAAATATTTGCTTCTCTTTTTATCTTTATTTTTTTTAAACTTTATTAATAGATGGAAAAGATATGAATTCCTGATTTTTTTTTTAAAAAAAGTTGAGAACTTAGAAGTTATCAAAACTAGCATAAAAATTCAAACGCTCGAAAAAAGTAAATCAAGCTTTAACTTTGAACACGATCCCGACTGGCAACAACAAATATGTACATACCCTATAGATCAACGTGATCAAATAAGAAGAAGTTATATCACTGTAGGTCCCTGCTATAATTACTGCTATTAAGTAATGTTGATTACCTGCGATGTAAAATCCTCGCTCCGCCCTCTTGTTTGTGAAAAGAAAAACCATGTTTTCCATGAATAGTTTGTAAACTGCTTCCTCAGTCAACATGAATAAATGATAATAATGTAAGGATCCATAATAAGGATGAGCGAGATTACCTAGTCAAACTTATCGTCTGAAAGTCCACCTGTCCAGTTTGCCCTCCAAATGATCGACTGGGAAAGAAGGTGTTCCGTTTTCCAACCTGATGACCTCAACTGCCAGATTTTGAAAAGATTCAAGGAGGAAAAACAAAATACAATCAATTGAACTGATAATAGTAGAAAAGTGACGGCTTGTCAAATTCTAACAAAGAGTTTGCTTGAACTTGCCACTCCAGCATTTGGTGGATCCAAGCACACTCCTTATCTCACACATCAGCATCTGTGCTGAAATCTGATTTGCGTGGAAAGATTCAGGGTGTACTGTCTCCTGCAGATACCAGAGAAGCTGTCGACTATTAACTACAAAGAAAAGATGGCATTTCAATACTCTATATCATGACTGCCAGCAATGTAATTGATTAATGATTATCAAGTGAGCCAAGAATGATTATCAGCTATTGTAAATTCTTCCCTTCTCACTCTCTCAACTAAGATTGGGAAGAAGAAAAATAAATGAGAAAAAGAGAGATTGAAGGAGCCTAATCTTAGAATACTAACTTATAAAATATCGTGTCCAAAAATACCTTTTCAAGAGTATTTCTTCTAGCTTGTCTCCCAGATATGAATAATATATCCAGAATAGGGTTTTTAAATGTTAATTAGAAAACCATTGAAGGAAAGATTTTAAAGAGATACCTTTTGAAGGTGTTGAATTTTTGTGCATTATTATGCTGACGAGTCCCTTCCTCCCAACTAGCAAGTACTTTGCTAAAAAAACACAGAGTCAACTAAAATGAGCTATAGATTTCTGCTAGGACATTCAATAGCTAAAAGCAGTGGCTAGAGCTTAACCTTTGCTGTGAGATCATGCAGAATACAACAGCTCTTTCCCGTTTGAAGATATTCTCAAATTGTCAGCTTTATAGACAGTAATAAAATTTATTAAAAGCGATGATTTAGTATATGAAGCAGTGATCTATAAGTACAGGTTTTATAGAAGTACTAACAAATAACACCACTATAGCCTATTGTGCGCCTGCAAATGGCTCTGATTAAATATTTCATTCAAGAAAAGAAAAAAAGGCAAGGGTCCTCATTGTAATGCCTTTGGAACCTTCACGAGCTTGAAAAGTTAATCAGCTAAACAAATTTGAAACTCACATTTGCTGGCCATCAAGTGAAGAAACTCTCACGCCTAAGTTTATTTGAGTATGCAGTAACTTGACATTCTTCAAGCTCCAAAAAGCGGTCCATCTAGGTAAATTATGTTCCATCCTAGAGACCTGGTCAGGGGAGAGAACTGGCAACAAATTCAGATGCTGGCATTAAAATCAATGTAGAGACTAGAGACATAAACAAATTAAAATGTATTTGAAATATTATAAAATGGAAATGAGCCTCAGTCCTCATAAAACATATTGAATAATTTGCCTTTGGCCAACAAAAAAATGAAATCAGGTAAGCATAAACTTATAATACATGAGCATTTGAGATTGTTCTTTTTTCTTTCTACAAAGTCAACATGCTTAGCAAATTGGATGAAGATTGAGGTGAGGGCTTCTGAGTAAATTCCCTAGGAACCTTTACCCACTTCAGAGGAGTGCTTCAAACTGTAACTAATTACTTTTTACCTTGGCCTGTCTCCATGAAATGCTGCAAAAGAATTGAGCCCCTGTGCATATTTAAAGATGTCAGCACAAGCCACCGAACAGCCCTGTAGTTTGCTGCACATTAGAAAGGACAAATTTAAATTCAGTCACATGTAACATGAATTTCACATGTTACCAATTGATATCCAAATAACACAAACAAGTAAAAGAGAGAACAATGCATATATTGGATTTGGTAGCTGAGTAACCGTATTTGTTTCTAGTTCAAAATTGTTGAGAAATTTTTCCATCTATCAGTGCTTTACTCAATTAGAACTAGAGAATCCAGAAGAGGTTAAGTCCTGGTATTCCTTTCAGTGGAGGTTTTATCTATTTTGTTTGCCAAAACTATGATGTAGCACCTTAACCAAGAGACAAGGCTGAATTGTCCTTAGTGAGACTCGCATATATACACACATCATGGACCTGCACATCCAATTGTCTTAAAAATACTTTTTAATGTCAAACGCAGCAGCAGCAGAAATTACCATACATATGGAACACAGTGAGAGAGAGAAACAAAAACCAGGTAGCTAAGGGGTGTCTAGTTGTTATGCGAGCAAGGAGCATCCCCAATGCCATGCCAGTCATGTTTGCCACTGTTTCTTGGCTGCCTTCCTATCAGCATATTGGAAACATGATAAGAGTCATACTAGCTAAAAGAAGGAAGGAGGTTGAATTCTCTCGGTTACAAGGAATATACAGTTACCTTAGCAGATATATCCGCTGCATTGCTCTGAAGGGCAAAATGCTGTGTCAAAGCAGCTCTAGTTGCACCACTAGCAACGTCAGCTAATAAAAAAAAGAGCAAAAAATATATATATTCAATTAAATAATGATGGTCAAGAAGCATCCTTTTAAAAAAAAAATATCAAGGTAAAAGAAAACATCAAGGTAATGTTGAAGCAATTCACATTAAACTTTATTGACAGCTTCAAATTTTACAGGCTTTTTCTTGTGACTGAATATAATAAATTAAATCAATTCATCAACATAAAAACAACCTGAACATTTTTTCTCATATGCATGTATAAGATAAACAAACTACAAAACTACATGTCCTGGTATTGAAAATTGTAGGTATATGGGAACTTACTGAATGATCTTGATAGGCTCCCTAAGCAAACTACAAAAACAAATGATGAAGGAAACAAAGGAGAAACAAGGTCCATCAACATTCCTGCAACCAATATGAGCTTTCTTGTTATTTGAAAAGATCAAGGAAAATGGACTGCAAATATGAGACACTAAAAACAGATTGCTAGATGCCAATTTGGTATCAATTTGTGATAGCTACTGTTTGATTATGTAAATGCATGCTTTTGAGGGCACACCAAAATCATTCATAAGATCTGGAACCAAACGCCACATTTTTGCATTGCTATCCAGATTTGAGCCCTGAGAAGCATAGAAAAACCCAGTTTCATGGTCTAGAAAAGGATCAGTAGTGGTAAATGAAACTGATAACACAAGTGTGTTAACTCTTTAAGAGGTAGTTTGCAAACAAACTTAAACCCAGAAAAAGTTCTTTCATCCAACTTCTACTATTCAAGAACTTGAGCATTTTACATGTAAAAGGATTAGGTATACACAAAGATAGAGAAAGTAACAGATCACAAGCATAAAACAGCAGACCTGGTAAAATGTGAATAGAATCCCAAGCATTCCAGTTAAGTCTCTCAAAAACCACTGTAACATTTTCAATTATTAAAGCTATTATAAGCCTTAATTCAACTAAAATTTCAACTACTGCATTTTCAATCATTAAAAAAAAACACCAAAAAACTAGAAAAAAATTGGTTTTTTAACCAAAGATGACAATAGACTGAGGCAAGTAATTGTATACCTGAAATGTGGCACCAATAACAGTAGCTGATTTCTCTCCAACCCCAATTGCACTCAAGAGAGCCTTTTAATAACAATTAGAAAAAACAAAAAAAGAACAAAAATTTATGACACCCAAAGATCAAAACTAATAAAACTTGAAATGTAAACCAAAATTTAAATTCATGCACCTGTGTAGAGAGCATGGTCCTTATGTAAGTAGAAAGACCCTATTACAAATATCAAGCTTAGTAATGATTATTATTGCAAAATCCAATAAATTAGCAAAATTTAGCCTAATTATATAATTAATTATGTGAGATCATTACCTGCAACGAATCCCATATTTGAAAAGGGACATAATCTGAAATAACACTACTTGGAAAACCCTGTGATTAATCAAAAGAGAATATAAATAACACCTAATTTTAAAATATATATATATATATATATAAATATGGAAAGAAATGAACTTTACCTAAGGTACAAATGATTGAAGAAGGCATCTCCAAACGTGATTAAAACGGCTACCAGATCTGCGTTTAATTGCAATAATTGGATTCAAAAATTGTGGACCAAAGAAAAATGGAAAATGGAAGAGAAGCGTGAGATAAAAGAAGCAGCTACGACATTTTAATAGAGAGAGAAGGAGAAGAAGTAATAATAGCAGTTTTAGAGAGGTAAGTTGAAGAAGAACCATTCCATTCTTCGATTATAACCATCTCCTTTTTTGAAATTGTTTCCATGGCTGACATCATCACTCTTCAGCTCTGTTTTCACTTGTCCCTCTTCATATATTTGATTGTTTACTAGGCTCTTTTGTAATGTAAAACGACTCCGTTTTAAACCGACAAAACATGAGAAATACCCCAAAAAACACAAAATTCAACCATTTTTAAGGTTGGGAATAATTATAAATTTGGTGTCCGTATTTTCATTTTTTTTTTTAGTATTTATATAAATTTTATTTTGCTATCAAACATAATTATTAAAATTGAATTGTATGGATGGATCAAACTAAAAAAATCATGAATTAAATTAAGAATCGAGCCAATCAATTTCTTTTTATTCATTTTTAAAGAATTGAATTAAAAATTAATGAATCGCTGAATCAACCGAATCAGATTAATTTTTTTAGTTTGGATAGGTCAAATTTTTTTTTTTTTAATTTTTATCAAAATAACTTGTTTTTGTAAAAAAAAAATGTCATTTTGAATTAAAAAAAATTAAGAAAATATCAGTAATTTCATTTTAATTTTACCTAAAATCAAAATTATGATTTCATTGCATATTATCCTATTACATGAATAAATATTTGAGTAAGAGAATATCCATAACTTAATATATATATAACTTTTGATTTCATGTGATTTGATTGACACCATAAGAAATATGATCTTATATAAATTATTGATTTAATTATAATTATATTATATTTATTTTTATCATATATATAATAAATATTAATTATATATATATATTAATTTTTTTCTATTTAATCAATTTGATTTCGATCGAATATTTAACCTTTTATATTCACTTTTTTTTTAATCCATCCTATTCTGAAAACGTTGCTATTAAGTATTTAAATAGAATAAAAATATATTAATATGGTGTTATACTTTATTATATGTTAGTTTGAGTGCTGTCTAGATATAGTGTTTTTTTTTTTCCAAAATTTTTTTACCACACATCAGATTTGCACAAAATGAAAAAGACCAAACTAACCTTCCATCAATAATCTATCTGGATAGAAGAGAAGATCTCAACTTCTCTTTTCATAATTTTTTTCCATTGAATTTTAAGAATCTCGTAACCCAAAAATCAAAATCCTCTTCAATCATGATTTCTCGCACAAAAATATCATCACCGGCCAACCTCTAAAACTTCGGCCACACATGCCACCCTACTGCTCCAAAAATCATAAAAATCACACCAAAATCCTCTCCAATCTCTAAACCACCGTCCACCCTTGCTGCCCCTCCACCTGTTATCCTTGCTTCTCCCTGCACCCTCTACTTCTGCTGTCCCTCCACCTCCAGCAACCCCATCTGCTCCAGCATTGCCTATGTCCATCTCTCATCCACCTTCCTCATTGTCTTCTTCTCCGTCTTCTACCACTCATTCTCCTCCAATTAGTTTTGGAACTTCATCTATGTCGACGATTAGGAGTCCGCTGTCACCATCTTCTGCACCAATGCCTACATTTATAGATAAGACTCCCTTCAATCCCATTTTCTCCATCTCAGTTTTCCCTACATTTCATGGTGGAAATTTTTATACTAGCGAAATGGTTGCCAATCTATTGAGATTGTTTGCTTATGTGTCTTTGGGTTTGTAATATGTAAATATATTAGTTTTGATTGTTTTATTTTTCTATGGCAAACTCATTTGGTACCCGCCATCTTTTGTTTTGAGTTTTTTATTTGGGTTTTTTTGGATCATTTTATATTTTTTTTGCTTCTGTTTAATTGGATTCTTTGGATTTTTTTGAATTTTGTTTTATTATGGAGTTTTGCATTAGTTTTGTTAAAATTAAGTTCTTGATAATTTGAATGAAGTCTTTTGGGAAATTGGATTCAATTTTTGTTGATTTATCGAGGTTAAGTGTTGAAATATTAAAATGTGATATGTGAAAATATAGTCAAATGATAAAAAGTATATGATAATTATTTAATAATTAGTATTATTTTTTAAGTATAATTAAATTTTAATCCATCTTAAAGTGAATATTATTTTTTGTGAATTTAATATTTTTTCAATTATCCCTTAAATCTATTATAAAAAATTTAACGTTATATCAGAGCGGATTCGTATCTTGATTTATTTGGATGGTAATCTATTAATTATCAAATTATTAAATTATTAATTATCAATTAGGTTGGGATCTATATCAGTACCCAAATTATCCAGTATCAATAAATTTATTTATAGTTATTAAGTAGCAACTGAATTAGATTAATTATCACTTGATGAGAGAGTGTTGAAATATTAAAATGTCTCACATTGAAAAAATAATTAAATAATAAATTACCTAATAATTAATATTAATTTTTAATTATAATTAGACCTGAATTCTTTTTAAAATCAATGTTATTTCTTATAAATTTGATCTCCTAATTTAAAAAAATATTTCACGATGATTTTATTTAAGAGAACTGGATATCTGTCTAAATTTGTTTAAATAAAGTTAATTTAGTTTAGTTTATTTTTTTTAATTTACTTCACTTCATAATTTTTTATTTTTTTAAATTGAGAACTAATAACAAAATTTTAAGAAAAACAAATTTTTAAAATAAAATTAATTTTCATAATAAACAAGAAAATTTTAAAACAAATTAGTTAATTGCTTGCGGTTAACAGCCACACTCTCTAACTACCTGAGCTATTCCAGCAAGTAATTATTTGACTTCCACCATCAATATTGACACTGCATAGATCTTGCCATCCTCTCCTCTTCCAGACTCCCACTGATACCCTCAATCTCAAAAAGGAGTTTGAAGTTATGTTGAGGGTGTTTGGCAATCCAACCATTTTAGACACAAAATTGTGATTGAAATTCAAAAAACTTTAAATTAGTTGAATTTCAGTTACAAATTTTAAAACCCCATTTTAAAATAATTACTTTAAAAAATCCAAGAAGAATCCCAGCTTTTGCTTTGGGCAAGTGTATGTTCAAAAACAGGTATTTCATGCCTTGCCTTTTGAGACAACGTCTGTTTTGGGTATTAAGGCTGATGAATTGAGTTTTAGGTTTCTTGCTTATTTTGTATGCTTTGAAAGGGCTTATAGACAGGTAACTGACTTAAAGGGTTTGATTGATGGGTTTGGTTTTTCGAATAAAAGGTTGTTTTGTAGTCAATATGTCGGTTTGATATTGTGGTTACACATATAGTTTCTTGCAAACTGTAGTTGGAAAATCTAGGGTTTAGTAAATCATGATTTTGAAAAAATATTTTTTTTAGTTTTTTTCTTAAATTATGATTTATTGAAAGCAATAAAAAATTTAAAAAATAAATAGAAATTCAAAACGCAAAACAATTTTAAAAAGTAGGTTTAAATTCACTATTTCGCTAAAAAAATTTACTAAGCTTGAGTGAAGAAAATTAAAAAAATATAAATATAAAAATTATTAAATATGACGAAAGTGTACTTTTCTCACTTATATATGAAAGTAAATTAGTATGAATGTTTTTCCATTTTAATTAAATTTTATAAAAAAGTATACTCCCTATCTTACTTAATAATTTATCATTTAAATATACTTTATTAATCATTATTTAACTAATACTAATTATTAATATAATTATCTAATCAGTATTAATACTAAATATTAATTATTTAATCTATTTATATTATCTATTTATACTAATTAAATAATACTCTAATTATTTATCTAATTATTTTAATTTGATAAATATTTTTCTACTTGCTTTAATTAAAAAGCTTTTTATGATTTAAACTACTATCATATTAACCTATTAACCTTAACCATTACCGGTAACTAGTTGTTGTATCTAATTAAAATAATCAAACTTAATTTAATTTTATCACCTTATCATACAACTTTATAAGTCAAATCTTTATTCAATATTAGATTTGTTATATTTTGAATTCAACTCTATGTAATTCTTTCTAATAAAAAATAAACCATATGTAATTCTATACCTTCCAAGATAAATGGTTGAGATGTCAAAGTTTTCTCTCTTCGTTTTTCTTTTTAACTTTTGAAATGGTTGGAAGGGGATGAAGAAACAACAGTGGTGATTTGACAAAGAAGGACAAGAAAAATATATACAGAACGAAAAGATATTTAAAAAATAATTATATTTCTAAAAATAATTAATTGTATATTTGTGTTTGGTAAAATATAATTTAAAAATTATTTATAAATTTATAAGGATATTTTTGTCTATTGATTTTTTAAAATTGGCTACGCGTTTAATCTAAAATTCAGCTATTTTGAAAAGTTTCAATTTCTAACTTATCCAAATAATTAAATTTTAACTATCCAGATAATTGTTTTTATTAATTTTGATATCTACCATACACTATAAGCTGAGCCAAAATTAATTTTTCACTCAAAAAAATTGTTTTTTTCTTTTCATAAGTTGTGCCAAACGAGCACAAAAAGCATTTAATGGAATCAATTTTTTTTTTCCTCATTAAGTCCCATAATTTTATATGTTGTGATATATTAATTCTCAATTCAGCAATTCAAAAAAAGATAAAATACACAAAGGAAATTATTTTTTTCTGTATTTAGGTTGGTTTGTTTCTTTGCAGTCCATTCATAAAGGAATGCTTAAAGGAGTTTTATATAACATATTATGATATCCATTTGAGATGAAATGGCAAGGATCTTTTGATGAGGGTTGCAAGAAAATTTTTGAACAAAGAAATTTAAAACTCATTATGAATGATGCTAATTGAATTTTTTAGCAACCAAATTTTTAAAAAATGTTTTGCATTTTAAAAATTCAATTGAAAAATACCTTCAATTAAATTTTTTTTAAGTACAAAAATAGTGTATATTCTAAAATAAATATAATTAAAATTTTAAAAAATAATAATTTTTTATTATCAAAACTCATTACTAAAATAATAAAATTCAAACACCCAGGAGATGTCCATAAAACAACAATGTGCAACCCTCATATATTTTATTCTCTATTGGATATTAGAAGGTATTTTCAAAAACTTTTTTCTATTTGTTATTTGCACTAACTTGTTTGTTGTTTTTAACAGATTATTTTGTATGTTTTTATGTTGCAATCCATGAATTTCACATATTTTGAAATATAGGAATCAATCATTTTTGGCTCTCATGTTTGCAAAAATCAATAGAGAAATATTTGTATTGTGATGTGACTTAAGATTGAGAAATATTAATTTCTTGGGAATTATGGAAATATAATCCAAAAACTTTAGGCTTTATTAAATTCATAGAGTACAAATATTCAAAAACTATTTTCTGAATTTTTATTATGTTTTCTATATTCATTTTTTAAATAAATTTTTTATATGGGTTCAATTTTTTTATATATAATTTTTATGATAAATTTTACAATATTATAAAACAATTAATATAAATTATTAAATATATTTTTTTATAAATAAATATTATTCTCTTAATTTTCGTTATTATTTAAATTTAAAATAATATTAATAATTTAAATTTCATTTCCTATAATTTAAATCCAAAATTAACACCCAATAAGAAAAAAAAAAAAACCTGGAGCGAAATCGGCAGTTTGCAATCCTGATCCGAGAATGTGGAGAAGAGCGCTTCAATGGCTTCCCCAGAGACGTTTCTTTTCCTCTACACCTCAGACTCCTCCTCCTTCTTCCTTATATTCCTTTCTTCAACCTTCAATTTTTAACCTTAAAAGACCTTCATTAACTACATCCCCAAACCCTTCCAATAATCCTTCCACAAACCCCTTAACCCAAGACCAAATTAACACCCTTGAATCCACCATCCAAAATTCTCTTCTCTCTAATGACACTGATGAAGCCTGGAAGTCCTTCAAGTCTCTCACCATTAACTCTGCTTTCCCCTCGAGATCACTCACTAATTCACTTATCTCTCACCTCTCCTCTCTTACTGATACCCTCAATCTCAAAAGGGCTTTTGCTTGTCTTGTTTATGTTGTAGAGAAGAATCCAAAGCTTTTGGATTTTGAAACGGTACAAAATGTGCTTAATTCAATGAAATTTGCTAATACTCCTGCCCCAGCTTTTGCTTTGGTCAAGTGTATGCTTAAGAACAGGTATTTCATGCCCTTTGGATTCTGGGGTGGTTTGCTTGCTGAAATTAGTAGGAAGAGTGGTAACTATGTTGCTTTTTTAAGGATTTTTGAAGAAACTTGTAGGATTGCTATTGATGAGAAGTTGAATTTTATGAAACCTGACTTAGATGCTTGTAATGTGGCTTTAGAGGGCTGTTGTTGTCAACTTGAGTCTGTTAGTGATGCTGAAAATGTCATTGAGACGATGTCTGTTTTGGGTATTAAGCCTGATGAATTGAGCTTTGGGTTTCTTGCTTATTTGTATGCTTTGAAAGGGCTTAAAGATAAGATAACTGAGTTAAAGGGTTTGATTGATGGGTTTGGTTATTCGAACAAAAGGTTGTTTTATAGTCATTTGATTAGTGGCTATGTAAGGTCAGGGAATTTGGAGTCTGTTTTAGCAACTATTCTGTGTAGCTTGAGGGAACAAGATGGAGAGATTTCAAATTTCAGCGAGGAAACTTATTGTGATGTGGTTAAGGGGTTTCTCAAAGATGGGAGTCTCAAGGGTTTAGCGCATTTGATCATTGAAGCTCAAAAGATAGAGCCAGCAACTAATATGATTGATAAATCTATTGGATTTGGAATAATTAATGCTTGTGTTAATCTTGGATTATCTGATAAGGCTCATAGCATTCTTGACGAAATGGATGCTCAAGGTGGTTCTGTTGGGCTTGGGGTCTATGTGCCAATCTTGAAAGCATATTGCAAGGAGAATAGGACAGCTGAAGCTACTCAACTGGTCATGGAGATAAGCAATTCGGGGCTTCAGTTAGATGCAGGAAGCTATGATGCTCTAATAGAAGCATCCATGACTGGCCAAGATTTTCAGTCGGCTTTTACTTTGATTAGAGATATGAGAGAGGCGAGAATGGCTGACTTGAAGGGGAGCTATTTAACCATAATGACAGGTTTGATGGAGAGTCAACGACCTGAGTTAATGGCTGCATTTTTGGATGAAGTCGTTGAGGACCCTCGAGTTGAGGTGAAAACTCATGACTGGAACTCAATTATTCATGCCTTCTGTAAAGCTGGGCGGCTAGAAGATGCAAAGAGGACTTTTAGAAGAATGCTTTTCCTGCAGTTTGAACCAAATGACCAAACTTATTTATCCTTAATTAATGGGTATGTGGCTGCAGAGAAATATTTCAGCGTTTTGATGCTCTGGAATGAGGTTAAGCGTAAGGTTTCAAATGATAAACAGAAAGGAATTAAATTTGATCAAAATTTGGTTGATGCATTTCTTTATGCTATGGTTAAAGGGGGTTTCTTTGACGCGGTGATGCAAATTGTTGAAAAATCACAAGAGATGAAAATTTTTGTGGATAAGTGGAAGTACAAGCAAGCATTCATGGAGACTCATAAGAAACTCAAAGTGTCAAAGTTGAGGAAAAGGAACTTCCGGAAAATGGAAGCACTTATTGCTTTTAAGAATTGGGCTGGTCTAAATGCATGAACTTCAAGAGTGCCTTGCGCCTGTGCTAAGCTGTTTCTCGGGGCTTTACTCAACACATTGGAAGTGCCTGCTTCCAATCTTTTACGTTGTTTAGATGCTTGAGTATCATGAGCCTTTTGTCACTTTGTTCACTTGGATTACAGCCTTTAGCTGTGAGGTATTCAATTCAATACATGCTGGGATCGGCTTCAAGGATCCTTTTAGCATAGTGGACTTTATATTTACTTTCAAAGAGCTGAGGTTTTGAACCTGGGGGGAATAAAATGGGCATTTTAAATTTGAGTTGGACTTTATATAGACTTTCAAAGAGCTGTGGTTTTGAACCTGTGGGGAATAAAATGGGCATTTTAAATTTGAGTTGTCTGAACAAATGGACGAATGAAGTTACATGTGCTTCTTTTTGGGAACTGAGGACTCTTCTGAAAATTGGGGCTGGTTTGAACCACTATGTAAATAAAGATATTGTTCACACTACGAATATCTGTGTTTGCAGCATTATCAAATGAAAATGATACAGAAGAATCATTGGCAAAATGAAGCCATCATTCAGTTTTTGGGATCTTCCAAATGGATGAGATTAGCCATCATCCGGATGGATGATTTCTTGGTTATTCTTGGCTCTGTTTGGCCTCCAATATTTTGTATTGGTTTTGGTGAATGTCTGCCTAGTGAGATGAGCCAAGTGTCAGCGATTATTCAACTAAAAGAACTTAATTTCATTCTTGCTTTTACAGTATGACTTCAAGAGGGATTTAATCATGATATGTCCACATACTAGAGCTAAATGCACTGATGATGGAAGATTCATATGAAGTAATCACTAGTAGAAGTCGAATGTTCTTCTGCAGTGTGGGAGTTCAGTTGGGCGGTTGAATCTCACTGGCTGAGAGAGCCAGATACTCCTTGAAAGTTTTTGCAGGTAGCTTTGTATCACAGTAGCACTAAATCTGTATTTTACTCTGCTATGTATCATTTGGTGTCAAAAATTTTGCTGAAATTCTTTAGATCAAGTGTGAAACTCTTCTTCTTCTTTTTTTGTGCGCTGTAGGAAATTAGAAACTCAACATTCTGTTTCTAAGCTGTCTATCTAGGCAAGTAAAATATTGCTTTTCTATCAATAAAATGTTGCATTTTTTACCCATATTACTTGATAGTTACTACTATTTACACTATTCACTTCGAAGTGTTTGTTTTCTTTCCTTTACAATTTTCTCGGGTGATGGGATTCCTGTTGCCAATCGGCTTGCTCTGATATCCAATACCTTTACGATTGCCTTTACGTTTGATAAGCGATCCCTTATAAAGCCAAATCAGATTTGTAGTAAGAAACCTTGACCCTGGTATAATTTCTCACAAAATTTATATTAATCAAAATCTGAAGTGTTTGAAATACATGAGTTCAGCTAAGTAACTTAACTTTATGAAAATTTTAATTTAAGTTTCTTGATTAAGAATAAATTTTCTGAACCAAGATAAGTTTTCTAGATAAGAATAAGTTTATAAATAAAATAAAAATAAATTTAAATTCATTTTGGATTTTAAGTCAATATAAAAAAGTTCAAAACTCACTAATTAAGTAATATGTTCAACATAGAACAATTCAAACTCAGAAAAAATTGGATTTATTATTCTAATATGATAGCTTATTTTTGTACATGAATCATGGTTACCAAGTTTGATTTATTTTTTTGAATACCTAGATTGACGATTGACTATTTTTCACAATTTTCAATGGTAAATAGATTATTTTACAAGTTTTGAATAAGTTCAGTGATTAAATTTTTGAATTTCTTTCTTAAATAAGTCCATTTAAAATATATTGAATCCTTACTTTGCTTGCTTGTAGTACCTTGATTTGCATCAATTCCCCAACTGGAAATGCATATTGCTTTATAGCTAGAAGTCACTTGAAATAGACTTAGGTTCTCCTTTTTGGGAAGGAAAAAAAAAAAAGAAGAGAAAATTTATTTATTTATTTGAGCATTGGGGAAGGAGCGATTCCAACTTGGTCTTTTGTCTAAGTCAGATATGTATTACTGTTAGGATTACAGTACGAGTGCTTGTTTGATATTGTTATTGGAACTCTTGTTAACAGAAACATTTTAAATATGCTTAATAAAAATCATTAAATTTTTTTTTTAACACCATTTGACATGTTTTAATCATAAAATTTCCAAACAGTTAAAAATAAGTTTGAAATTACATTTTGCAACATCTAAAAATGGTCTGAAAAATAATTTTTAATTTACAAAAAAAAAAAAAAAAAAAAAAGTGTTTGTAACTCAAATAGCAAATAGACTAAGAGCTTGTTTGGCTCCACATTTCAGCTTTATACGAACTTACTTCCGACACAAAATAGTGATTTTTCAAAAGCATGTAGAGAGAACAAGTTGCATTTTTTGTTATTGGAGTTTGTGCACGTAAAGCCCAACCATGGGGCCAACATTAGCCTGTTGTCACAAAGATTAATATTGCCCGCATCATCTTGTATTATTATTGCTCTTTCCCTCTATACTCATTTTTGTGATATTTTGTTGGTAGGACTTTTCCTTCTATGGTATGTGCTTTCTCTTTGAAGTGGTAAGATCTCTTAAAAGAATTGTATGGGACCAAAAAAAAAAAAAAGGGGGATGAGCTCAATTATTGCCAAAAGCTTCTTACATTTTGACTGAATTTGGTGCTGTAATCTCAGTTAATTTCATCATATCTACAGGTAAAGGAGGTTTCCTGATTTTGTATCTAGTTTGTCTTGCATTTATGTTGTATCTTATTCAAGGTTTTTAAATGGATAAATATGTTATGGATGGTATATACAATATCTAATCTTGTGATTATGAGTCAATATTGTCATTATCAGGATAAAATCTAATCTTGTGAGGTGATATTGGAATCATTTTATCCCATCTCTTTCACCTGATAGATAACAATGGAAAAATTAACAATGCATGAATTGGTGTGCATCCTGCAAAGCATAGCTTTTGTACAAATTGGATATCCAAGTATAGCATAGCTTTTGTAGTAAGCAATGATAAATTTGAGAGCCACTGTTTTTCATATAGATAAATTTTTTTTTTTCTATGAAACAAATTATTGCTCTTACTAATTGTATAAATAGATATAGTTTTTTGGTCATCAAAAGTTCTTGAAGGGAAGAGTTATCAGACTTAAACTCTTTTACATTATAAAGTGAACACATCGAAATACTAGTCCAATGATAATCTTAAAACAACATATTGGCTTAAATTCTATGACAAAAATAAAAAACAGAGAAAATCATGACTAAAAAGGAATTTTTTTTTTTCTCGTCTTCTCGGAAAAATGAAGAAAAAGGAATATGGTTAATCTCCTAATTCAAATACAAGTTTCAAATTACTTCCGTAACGTTTCTCTCCCTCCATCCCTTCATTTTCCTAAAAAAAAATTGTTGACAACTATAATGGTTGTGACATCATTAGCATCAATCTAAATTCTTTTATCTTTTTATATCTTTTATTTCTAATTCAATATCCTCTTTTATGCGTAACATTATTTATGATATTAGATGTCAAAATATTTTAAAAAAATAAGTGATATATCATATAAAAAAATATAAAATGAAAAATAAGATACGAAACCTATGATCCAAACTAAAAATAAATAAGAATTTAATTATAAAATATTTTATAAAATATTTAATTATATATTATCAATATAAAACAAATTTTAATTTTTTAATTACTCATTCTAAATTTTAATTGATCTCTTAAAATATTTTATAAACTAACTTTTTATTTTTTCTGTTTTTCTAGTAATTTTGGTTCCAAATAAAATTTTATTATCCCACTTATGAAATCATGACCTTTAACATGAGATGAGTTTATATGTGGAGTCTACCCTTGTGGGTCTTAGAATAGAGGGGGGACAAGGACAAGACACCCGCAAGCCAATCCAAGCCTATTACCATGTCAAAGAAAGGACTTGCAGCCTTGGACCCAGGATTTAGGCCAGCCTGAGCTTAAGTTTGGGCTAAAGCTTGAGTTTAGGGTGCGAAGCTCGAGTCAAATTGTAAATGTAGGTCAATTAATCCGTTTACCCAAAAGAGAAAAGGGAAGAAGCACTACAAAAATTTGTACATTTTAATTTAGAAACACTTTTCATTTATCTTAACCCTAATTAATTTTAATTTATTGAACTGCATTAGGTTATAAACAAAATGAATTAATAAATAATCTTGTTTTTTAGGGGATTAATAAATAATCTTGTTAGTACTATTAATTCTAGACAAATCTCAATAATTTTTTTAAAAAAATTTCATCATATATCAAGTAACATTTTTAAAAATTAAATTTATATACAGTTAATCAAAATTTTTTTTCACATTATATATATCAATACATTTAATATATTTGAATCATTTAAGTTGGTTTGTATATAATAAATTTAATTTAAATATTTTAATTATATTTAATATTCAAAATTATCTTATGATGATGAATTATATATTAAATATTTTTTAAAAAATATAAATTAAAAAATTATGAAAAATCCACACAAAACACAGATGTGCAACTAATAACTAAATTATTGCCAACCTAACAGCTAATATTTTCATGTCTATCAGTTACAATATATTATATAATGATTTTTCTAATGAGCATTATAAAAATATTGGTTAAAATTGTTATTCTAAATAAAAAATAAATAATATAAAATATTAAGAAATAAATATATTTCAATGATAAGAATTTAAGAGCATACTAATTTTTAATAGAAAAAAAAATTAGAGGCTAATTATTGAATTTATATAAATATATATTAAAAAATAACTAAAAAAATTAAATACACTTGTAAAAAGGAATTTAATTTTTTATTGATCAGAATTCGATTTTTCGCCATAACATTCAAGAGTCTCCTAACTATTTAGGCCCTTTTTAGAAGTTAAAATAAGAAAGGAAAATAAAGGAAAGTAGGATGGGATAAGAAGTTCATGTAGACAAGATTATTATTTTAAATTTATATTTCCTTTCCTTTAAAATTGAGAGAATTGAAGATTTCATTTATTTATTATTTAAAATAATTTTATTTTATTTTGAGTTAATACAAAAAAAAATCATGAATTATTCGCGTAATTATAATTTTATTACGAACTAAAAATTTGACAAATTTATACATATGTTTTTAATTTTTAATAAATTTAATACGAAATTGAAATTCAATCAGAGCTTTAGTATTATAATTGATGTGGCATGCTGATGTGACAGTTATTGTTATTATTATTTTTATCATGTCAGTATTTGATTAGAAAAAGAAATCGAATCAAACCAATTTGAATCGATCAGTTCGATTTAATTCTTCAAACTTTAGTTCTATTTGATTAATTTTTTAAAATTTCAGTTTTTTTATTCGATTTGGTATTCTTCAAAAAGAAACCGAATAAACCAAACCAACTAATATATATACATATATATATATATATATATATATAATTGAATAACCAAACCAAAATATATCATTTTAAACTGAATAACTTGTTTTCTATTTCAGTTCGATTCGGTTTAATTATTTTGATATTAAAAAAAAATTCAAAACAATCAAACCGAACTTAACTAATTTTAATATTTTTAGTATTGAATGACTAGAAAATTTTAAAAAAATAAAAAAAAATAAATTATAAGCAATCATTCAGTTCAGTTTGAACTGAACTAAAATAAAACTCCCAAAATTGAATCAAAATAAAAAAAAAAAATTTCAAAAAATTAATCGGTTTATTTTTTAAAAAATAAACTGAAAAAAACCTAAATTTCAAAAAAATTAATTAAACCAAACTGAAATTTGAAAAATCAAATCAAATCAACCTATTCAAGTTAGTTTGTTTCAATTGATTCGATTTAATTTTCTATTCAGATGCTGATATGACAAAAATAATAATAATAAATATCATATCAACATGTCATATCAGTTTCGGCATCGGAGCTTTGACTGAATTTAGTTTCGCATTAAATTTGTCAAAAATTAAAAGTATATATATAAAATTATCAAAATTTTTAGTTCGTAATAAAATTATAATTTTATGAATAGTTCATGATTTTTTTTATAATTAACTTTTTTATTTTAATAATTAATATTATTTTTTATTCCTTGAATTTTTAAATAAAAAATATTTATTAATTATTTTTTTTCTATTTCATAAATTAAAAATTATTTTTTCTTTTCTCACACAAAATAAAAAAAAAAAAAACCTCTAAAATATCAAAGCTTTAAACTTATTTGAATACATAAACCAACATTCTTAAATTTATTAAAAAAAAATTAATTTTAATTGACATATAAACTAATCGAATTATATCCTAACTAGCATGACAACCTGCACAATGCCGCAGGTCTATTATTAAGTAATATTATTTAATTTAATAATGAAATTATCTTTTTATTTATAAAATATTTTTTAATAATTATTAATATATGTATCCTTGATTGTTAAATTTAGATTAAAAATTAAATCAAAAGATTCAACACAATAAAAGAGTTAATTATTGAACATTAATTACCTTCCTAAAACATAGTTTGCTAAGAATTTCAGCCTATTAATGTACATAATACACAAATTAAGTAATCAAAATCAGATTAAAATATTTATCTGTCTCATAACAAGTGTTCAATTTTTTAATTTAAATTAAAAATGAATAAATACAGAAGTTATTTATAAAAAATACTCTTCAAATTGATAAGGGTAAAAATAAGGTCACAATAAGTGCTCACAGCCTTGGAAAAAAAAAAATACAGCCAAGATCTGAAAAATTAATAAGGTAGATATAAACAAATCATGTAATATCAGCGACAGAGAATGACACAAAACTACACAAGTAAACAACTCAATCATATTTGTTATATATGGCAATCAAATATCATCTGTGATACAATATATCTTCTAGGAGAATCAAATAAAGAAATATCATTATTGGCATCTAGACACTTGAGAGAATATTAAAAAGATAGGTCTCCACCATTAAATAATTTCATTCTATTTCTAGCTAAACCCTTTGGATTTATTATTAAGAAAATAATTATCTTCAATCTAAAATTCTTAGATTCTTTAAATGATTTGTTACCAATTTCCAACCAAATTTGTTCAATTTTAACCAATCTCAGACCAAGCTAATTACCAAAATCCCAAAAATTATTAGGCATATACCAAAATTTTAATCAAAATTTTGATTTCTAATTGCTTCTGTAAATAAAAATTCAAAGTCTCGTCTCTTCCACTCAAAAGCATACATTGCAATGATAAACCAAAAATATTAATGAAACATAACCAAATATCTATTTATGAAGGCGACGTATTAAATACATCAAAAAGAGGTGCACAAATACTTGCATATGAACATAACATGTATCAACTAATTGTTGTATCTTTCAGAATATGAACCTCATGCTCATATTGGTCCTATCTCAACATGTAGGCTCTTGACAATCTAAATGTTCTCTAGTCTACATGTGATAAAACTAAGAATATCCCCACTTGATAATCTAACAAATTTTAATTTCATTCTCTACTCCTGACATTGATATTAAATTTAGGCTAAGTTTTATAAATTGATAAAATTTAATACTACAAAAGCAGCCTAAATTTAATCCTATACCATCAGGACTCTAAATTTTATTTTTTGTCGGTGTATTAGTTTTGATTTCATATATTTAATATATTAATAATAATAACATAAAATAATCCATAAATTATAGAGTTCTTATGGTGCAAACAAAAATTTTATTGGTGGCTACTTACCAGACCTGCTTGAAAAGCCATTGTCCTATCCATCTCCTAATTGCACTAAACTTGAAGGATCTTATAGACTTCCTTTAGGCTGCTAAATGGATGCCACTTATTATTGTAAGCAAACCAAGAATTTCTATCTATGATTATCAGCAATTTTTACAAATTCTTCATTAGTATTATGTTTTCTCCATTCCACTCACTTTGGTTCTATCTTAAAAATAGTAGAGCCACTAAATCCTTCCTCAATATTTCTCCTCACATAATCATTAATTGAATGCACAATCAAATTTCAGTTCAGATGCAAAAATTTACACATTAATTTATTATTATGGTACAATTCAAGACTGATAAAAAACATCAAGGGCACCATAATACAAAAGAATAATTTTGTGTGCACCTTCCATAAATAACCAACCTTGAGCTTTTGCCTTTTGGTAGCTTGGGTTCCATTCATAGAAGAAGTCCATGAACTCTTCTCCTTTTCTCTGACGAACTTCTGAGACCTATAAAGTTAAACGAAACCCAACAAATAAATGAAAGAACTTGAACCCATCATTAATCAATTTGATATTGAGAAAATAATAGACAACCTTTTGAGCAATCGGCCACAATGAATATGCGGAGAGCAATTTTGCTTGGCCAACTGACTTACGGTAGGATCCATGAAATTTGAATGTTTTGAAAGAGGTGACTTGGTTAAGGATTTGGCTTGACGATCTGATTCCAATCCTGCAAAGAAATTGATGGGCATGAACTATATATAATGAAGACCAAAAGAAAAATTAAAGAATAAGAAGAAACCCAAGTAAGCTTCATATCAGTGATATTATTGTGTAGACATTATCTGAGGTGAGAAAATGCATAACACTGGGAACTATTGTATAATCTATAAAAATTAAGAAATGCAATTGTTATATATGTTGTGTAATCACTGGTTTTTACAATCACTCAACTCCACATTTAATTTCTCTAAAGCCACTAAAATTCAATTAATTTCAAAAAGATGATTAAAATTTAATTGTATTTCAAAAAGGTGACTTTTTTTTTTTTTTCCCATCATTAAAATGTGAAAAGGAGCTAAACTTTAATTAATTAAGTACTTGTGTTTATTATTATCTTCTGAAGTCGCTTTAGAGTTGAAATTTCTACTTAGTTTTGTGGGGATAAAATTGATATTTTCAGCAGCTCTACAAATAAAAGATGAATTTCCACATTTAACTGGAAAGTTTTATAACGATAGCTAATAAAATTTCACACCGAAAATACAAATAATTAGCATTTAATAAATAGTCCGTAAGTATCAAAAAGAGTATAATCAAATCATTTTCATTTTTAACCATTTTTAAATAGAAATTGATCTCAAAAGCAATCAATCCAATTCCAATACATAGATGACAGAATCTTACTTGAAGCAGGATTATATGTTGCAGTTTCAAACCAGAGTTGAGCTTCTTTAGCCTCAAAATCAATTTCTTGCCCGTTGAACTCATAGTATTTAGCTGCATAAATTCATGATCAATATCTATTTCTTTTGACAAAATTGGCTCAATAAAAAATTCCACCATGTCAAAATCCATATAAATTTTAAGCTTCTTAAAACATTCGTTTATCTGAATAAAATTGACATATTCACCTCCCTCTTTCTGTCTCAGAAAGAAATGACAAATAAAATAAACAGTTCTATCACCAGCATGAGTCAAAGTCACTACTAAAATGTCCAATTAACATTCAAATTCATAATATTTTCATAAGAAACATCTACATTTCCACATAGATGAAGATAATACCACAACTTTGACTTTATCTTGGGGAATAAAATATCATCTAAGCAATACAAATATATCTTAATTAAATCACGAATGAACGGTTATTGAAAATAACCCAGAAGCATAAATTATGCTGCAGATTTCTTGAATAAAGTATCCTAGTATAATTTTTCTTTTACTTCTAGATTTCTCAAGTTGGAAATGGCAAACTTCAATCAGCAATGAATTAATTACCACAACTGAATTCAAAAGAAAATAAAACATTTATATAATTATATAAAGATGGTCAAGAGCAAACAATACCAGAAAGTAGTGTAATTGAAGAAAGTGGAGGTAGTACCCAAGACAGTAATTGATCCAATTGCAAGAAAACTGGTTTGTACAATTTATTGCTAGCATCTTCAGTATCACACTGAGAATAATGGTTCCTCAATTCGGGTTTCTGAAATATCTTTCTTGGCAACTGTCACAATTTTTATCCCCAAATCATCTCGTGTACTCAAAATTGTTCAAAATTCTAGGTGTAGATGAATAATTACTAAATTAAACTAAAATCCTATCAAAATCCCCAATTGCATTTACCCATTTGTTGAATTGATCATATTTAAGATAATTAATCTATTAATTACCTTTTTTATCTTCTTCCTTTACATTCTCCTTGTTCCCATGTTGTTTAGTATCAAGGTACTCACTCCAATCATGCCTTCTCTTCCTCTGTTCATCCTCTAATAGACCACTATTAAAAAAAACAAATCAATTTGCAATAAGTAAGACTGAAATTAGAAGATAAAAATGCTGGAATTAGAGAGAGAAGCAAGAATAAAAAGGGAAATAATGCGAAAAAATAAAAGAAAACTTGATACAATTCAGATCTTAATCTCAACACAAAATTACTCACCGAAAAAATGGTAGTTTAAATAGATCGAAGCACTAAAGGTAACTAATATACATATATAGATGGCGAGTATAGTGTTTGATATATTGGCCAATACACTATAATTAGAAATAATAGCATTAAAACTCAAGAATTTCTCTAAGAGTAGATAATAATTGAGAGGCTTTGTATACAAATAAAAATAAAAGTATAAATAAATGTAAATTTAGGGATTTCATTAACAAAGTCTGTAAATAAATGTAGTTTTCATTAAATTTTTTTTTGCAAAATGACATAATTTGTACTCACAAAGTGGCCTTTGGCCAAGCTTCTGTCGGCGCCGATTCCAAAATCAGCGAAGCTCACTGCTGGTTGTCGTTGTTGGCCCTTCAATGACCAATACTTGCCAATCATCGCCATCAATTTCCAGCAGGCTCCAAAATAAGGTGCAACATGTTACAACTATGGTTCAACAGAATCGAATCCAAGAACAACATCAGATAAATTCTTATTATTGTCAGGTACATGCAAAGAAGTAATGGTGCAACCCAGATCAGTAATCTCGACAATGATGTGCCATTGTTGAGTTCAAAGATTTATGGTTTCTAGGTATGATATGCCATAGCTTGAGAAACACTAAAACAGAAGAAAGGGACATGAGAAAAAATAATCAAGATTAATAACAAAAACTGAAAAAATAATCAAGAATAGAAAAAAAATATCTCGAGCATTATAGTCACCTTCTTGGCAGAACCCATTTTTCCTACCAAAAACATCACAGAGGAAAATAAAATAAAAATAATGAATAAAAGGAAGAAGAAGGAACAATACCACATAAACCATGATTTGGATTTGGAGAAAGTAAAATCGAGTGCAGGTTTTGCGCTTTATCTCTCCTTGTCAATCAGAAAACATGTATGACTTAACAGAATCGAATCCAAGAACAACATCAGATAGATTCTTATTATCGTCAAGTAATGGTGAAACCCAGGTCGGTGATCTCAACGATGATGGTGCCATTGTTGAGTTCATAAGATTTATGGTTTTTGGTATGATCTGTCATAACTTAAGAAACACTAAAATAGAAGAGAGGGACATGATAAAAAATAATTAAGATTAATAATAAAAACTAGAAAAATAATCAAGAACAGAAAACAAATACATTAAGCATTGGAGTTACCTTCTCGGTTGAACCCATTTTTCCTACGAAAAACATCATAGAGGAAAATAAAATAAAAATAAATGAACAAAAAGAAGAAGAAGAAGAAGGAACAATACCACATAAGCCATGATTTGGATTTGGATTTGGAGAAAGTAAAACTAAGGGCTGTAATGGTTTTGTGCTTTCTCTCTCCTTGTCAATCAGAAATAATAGTTATTCACTGTTGACAATATAATGTAAAATTACGATACCGTTTTGAGAAGCTAAAAAAATATAAATAACCTTATAATATGACGTTATTTTGCTATGAAGTTGAAAGATATCTGGAGGATAAAATCGTAATCTACTTTAAATGAAATCAATTTAGAAAATACTGTTTATTTGACGGCGCCTTATATATCTTATAATAGATTGGCTTTAAAAGGAAAAAAAAAAAAAAAATCTTATTAGTGTGGCAATGATTTTTATAAAATAATATTTACAACATTCCTTGCCTTTAAAGAACCGAAAGCAAAAGCAAAATTGTTTGTAGCAGAAGCCAGATAAGCCCATAACGCTACTTCGTATGTAGCACCGCCATTAAAAAAAAAAAGCGGCCACCTCGAATCACGTGCACGGCGACAACTTTCCGGTGAGCTCAACGGTTGACTTTCTCAACATATTCGGACAATGCTCGGCATCTTTTATAGAAGATTCTGAAAATTAATGCTTTTGACTAAAATAGCTTATTTTTAAACTATACATGCATCTTTCTTCATCTTTATTGATCACAAGCAACTGCAACTAGTCCTTGTCTTTTGTCTTTCCTTTGATTAACTACTGGTTAGCACTTTGCTTCGATCCTCTTTCTATCCTTTATTTATTTTTTTTTGGTTTTTCTTTTATCATTTAATAGTTGACAAAATGCGTTTTCTTGCTGTATTTTTTGACATGTTTTCTGTTTTTTTTTTTTCCTGTAAGTTGTGGAAAAATATGGAATGGCCATTTGGACCCTTCTTAAATTTATGTATTCTGAGTCGATTTTCAGTTTGTATTTACTTAGGATTCATACATTTGCGTTGCTAATACATTTGCATTCTTAATGCATAGAATTTCTTTTGGAGCTGTGAGTTGTTTTATTTTTTGGATAAAGTTTTTGCCTTTTATTGGATTGATAAATTGAGTTGCAATTAAAATTGAATTTCTTTTTGTTTGACTTCAGATATTGGGTGGGAGGATGGTATTAGGATTGATCTTCTTTGCAATTCTATTGGTTCTTGTTACCCTTCGAGAGACAAGTTCACATGGAGTTCATCCTCTGTCAAGAATTGCTATTCAAGAGACAGTTTTTGCTCTTAATGACAATGCTTATGTTAAAGCATATCCTGCAATTCTTGGACTGAAGGTAAGCTTCTTTTTGTACATTTTTTTTAATTTCTCCTTTTCATCATTAATCTCCCTCCTGGAGTATCAAGGGGAAGCGCTACTTGATTACAAGGTGGGTTTTTAGTTTTGCCTTTCTTTAGAAGGCTGAAATGTGACTTCTATATCCATTTAATTTTAAATGAAGTGAAGCAATCACCAGCTTCTTTTGGTGTTTAAGAAATCTTTTTTCTTTTTTGAGTGATTTGCATACTTTCTTCTATATTTTAGGGGCAAAACTCACAGTGGGTGACAGTGGAGTATACTTCTCCAAACCCATCTAATGCTGATTGGATTGGAGTATTTTCACCTGCCAATTTCAGGTATATATAGATTCCTTTGTAGTGTAAAATCATCTTCTTCAGTTTGGCTATGTTAAGCATTTGGAATTTTGTTGTTAATATTTTAAAGGTAATTTCTTTTATTGATCTAATTCATGTTTTTTTCCTCAATCTTCAGAGCTTCTACTTGCTCTCCAGAAAGCTCAAACTCAAAAAATCTTCCTCCATTTTTGTGTACTGCACCTATCAAGGTTCGTATGTACTGCTTTGCCATGAATTTTTTGCTCCTTAATTGTCTTTCCTTGATGCAGAGTGAGAGATTCAAATAAACTTTACTAGTCGTGCAGTTTCAATATGCAAACTACAGTAGCCCAAGCTACAAAAATACAGGAAAGGGGTTCTTGAGGCTTCTGTTAATTAACCAGAGATCGGACTTCTCTTTTGCTCTATTTTCTGGAGGTTTAGCAAATGTATGCTCTTGACTTTTGTGTTTATATTTTGCATTTTAAGGGGGTAGCTAACTAATGGGCTGAGATGAGAGAACTAGGAATAAATCCAATTTAGTATTTGTGGAATGCAGCAGAAATTCCATAAGATCTTTTACTTTTGAGATTAGGTTTTCACTGTTATTAAAATTTATAATTTGTTTTAGCTTGATTATTTTAGATTAGTGTTCAAACATATTTTGAATATGCAAGTGCAATTCCGTTTCAGTTACAATGCATTTTTGACTTTTTATACCATTATTAATGCAATATCATTTATCTGTTCCAAAAGAGAAAAGTTATGTTTCCATGAGTCTCTGTGTGCCCCACGTGTGTATGTGATAGAGTCTGAGATAAAGCTCATAGGCATTGTGGTTTTTTAACTATTTTATAATTGTAAGTGAAAGTCTTTCTTTATGCATTTCCTTATATTTTAAAAGCACTAGCTAATAGGACTTATGAATGCATAACATTGTAGACGCAAAGTATTTCTATTGAATATGCACTATTTCACATTTAACATGAAATCTTCTATTTGAGAATTATGGTTATTTCTTGCTTTTATCCTTGGTCTATTGTGTTGTTATATGATCAATTTATTTGTTCTTGTCTAACAGCCAAAGCTGGTGGCAGTTTCAAATAGAGTTGCTTTTGTAAATCCAAATGCACCAGTTTACCCACGCTTAGCCCAAGGAAAGTTATGGAATGAAGTAAGTACAATTTATTCTTTGTTGCTGTCTTGAAGTTCGTATATCATACACCAAACAATATAACAGGTTCCTTTGCTGAACAATAAAATACTAAAGCAGCACTTTTCTTGTAATTATTGTTTTTGTTACATTGCACCTCCTTTTGATGAATTGCTTATTTCTGTCTAATCTTTAGAAACTAAGAACCTTTCATTGACTAGCCATTTTTTTATTGGAGCTAACCATTTCTCGAGGAGATAATATGGTTCTGAACTTCTTACTCAGATGACTGTAACATGGACGAGTGGATATGGGATAGATGAAGCGGAACCTTTTGTTGAATGGGGTCGAAAAGGAGGTGATCTTAAACGTTCCCCAGCTGGAACATTGACTTTTAACCGTAACAGCATGTGTGGTGGGTGACTTTTTCTTTTTATCAATTATTGCATAGTATATTAGGACTTGGCTGAAAGTTGCTTGAACTCGTTGTTATCTTTGTATGGATGTCTACACAACTTTCTATGGAGTACCTCAATGGAACCTCAGCATATTAGATAATTAGCAATGCTACATTGTACCTTTTTGTTATCAGAAGAACAGAAAAATGGAAAGAAAATTTATTACACTTTAAATTCATTAGATTAAAATTGGCTACACTAGTAATAATTAACTGGTAATTATTCTGTTTGAATAAATATTTTGGTTGTTCTCTAAGTTTGTTTAATTTACTTTCCCACGTGAATATTGCACCCCAAAGCTTTTTCTTTGCTTGTTCTAATAGGTTGTAGATTTATCAAATCAAATGTATATTGACAGGTGAACCAGCAAGGACAGTGGGGTGGCGTGATCCTGGATATATACACACTAGCTTTCTGAAAGAGTTATGGCCCAATGTTGTGTAGGTTTCCCTTACTTCAGCTTATGATTGATCTTGATTTCTATTAGGAATAAAATATAAAAGTTCTGTAATCAGAAAATTTTGTGGCGAGTGACAATGAATGGTGATGATTTATATTAGGTAATTGTGGTAATTATGAAAAGAGTTCAACACTAAGACCTGCAATATTTTCTTATACTTTGTTTTCCATTGTACAATTTATTAGCTTTCCTAGATCCTTGGACCTTATTTATTCTCACTTGAAAGTGATGCAAATACCTTCAGCCCACGTAAATGCTTTGATGATTATCAAAAGCTTGAGTGTGGCTCTCTTTGCTGTCAAGCGGGTAGCATGCAAGGTGAAGTTGCTTTAAGTGCGTAGAACTTATACATTAGGGATACATATTGTTTCAATAATACTATGAGAAATCAATCCCATATTGGGTAGAAAAAGACCATTTGAGGGATGCATACACAACAAAAGACTCATAACTGAATGCCTTAATATCCCAGAGCAAGGGGTCTCCAAAGGTTACTCCCATGCTCAACAGAAGCAGCTTACCTGGTCTTACTCCCATGCTCAACAGAAGCAGCTTACCTAGTCTTAGGAAGATAAAAAAATGTATTGTTAGAAGTAATCGGCTAGGAAGGAGGCAGGAGAGAAAGAAAGTGGAGTTATTATAAACACTTGAGGAAACAAACTGCATAACTCTCTTCGAGATCCATGAAGTTCTTCTAATAAATGTGGTTCTCTTGCAAAATATTGGATTTGGAGTGCAGTATGTTGTTCGCTAGAGGATTTGGAATGTCAGATGCAAGTCAATATCTGAGATTAGCCCCATGTTAAAGATTTACTATCCACCTGCCGTTTGATTGGAGTTGAACTGTTAGATACAAATCATAATGTATGAGATTAGCACCATGTTATCAGCCATTTTATTTTATATGTAACTTGATGTTACTAATTTTGCAGGTATAAATACAAGCTTGGGCATAGATTATTCAATGGTACATATATTTGGAGTCGAGAATACCAGTTTAAAGCATCTCCATATCCTGGTCAAAGTTCTCTACAACGTGTAGTTATTTTTGGCGACATGGGAAAGGTTTGAACTGTCCTGGAAGTATCATATTCATGTTAAATATACAATCATGTTTTACACAGATACCTTTATCTGGAACTTAAAAACATATGCATAACACTGCCTTGAAAGTTGAATTAATAGATGCATCAGCTATATGGTGATACATAATAGATTTTGGTTTTTCTTGCTTGACAATTTCACTTGTCAACATTTTGTTTATCTTGTGATTCTAGGAATGTGTTTCTGATTTATACAGAGATGAGCAAGTATAAAATTTGAAGTGAATATAACTTTTCAGGATCTTTCTTCATATACATACTGTTCAATGTCAATGTCGCTGTACATCTGAAAGTTCACTTCTGTTTTCCTATTTTGGGATCTAAAGCTATTTACAAGGATATGCAGTTCTTGAGGTACTTCAGTTTTTCACTTTTCAGGATCAAATTGATGGTTCCAATGAATATAACAACTTCCAGCATGGCTCCCTTAACACTACCAAACAACTTATTCAAGACTTGAAAAACATTGATATAGTTTTCCATATTGGAGATATATGTTATGCAAATGGATACCTTTCTCAATGGGACCAATTTACTGCACAGGTTGAGCCTATTGCATCAACTGTTCCTTACATGATAGCAAGGTTTGCTGTACTTTCATCTCTGTTGTTTACTTGAGCATGCACAGCTATTTATGTCATCTTATCTGGCAACTGGTTCTCTGTTCTTTCAGTGGTAACCACGAACGTGACTGGCCAGGAACAGGATCTTTCTATGGGAACTTGGATTCTGGAGGAGAATGCGGTGTGTTGGCTGAGACAATGTTCTATGTCCCTGCTGAGAATAGGGCTAATTTTTGGTATGGAAATTTGTTGACAACAATCTCTTACATATAATTAACTTCTAATGCAATATGGTCCTTCTTGTTTATGATTTTGATTGCTGAAAATGATTATTTTGGTCAAACCTCTGAGTTCTGTTTTTTTTTTTTTTCTTTAAAAGTCTCAAATTTCCAACAATCACTATAACTATATGTAAACTTTATTCTTTATCTGTGAATAAATTAGCTCATGATATTCCAGATGTTTCATATTATGAAGGCTTTACTATAATGGTTGATGCTGTCTTTCAATTGTAAATGAAAAATAAGTTTCTACTTCCTTCTCTCTGAAATTCATTCTACTTTGATCTTTGGTCATTTCTGATATTCTTGCTTAACCTACAACAATTGGAAAACAATGGTTTAGGCTTCATATAGTTCTAAGCCAGAAGGATCTGGATACACTTTCCGTATTTTTCTTGTTTATAGATATGAAGGGGAATTGATAATGAACATCATGGTCCTCTTTTGCCAGGTACCCAACTGATTATGGCATGTTCAGATTCTGCGTGGCTGACACAGAACATGATTGGAGGGAGGGAACAGAGCAATACAAATTCATTGAGCACTGCCTTGCTTCAGTGGATAGAAGGAACCAGCCATGGTTGATTTTCCTTGCTCACCGGGTGCTAGGTTATTCTTCTGCTACCTGGTATGCCGAAGAAGGGTCATTCGAGGAACCAATGGGAAGGGAGAGCCTTCAGAAACTTTGGCAGAAATACAAGGTTGATATAGCCATATATGGCCATGCACATCATTATGAGAGGACATGTCCCATTTACCAGGTATACATACTACTTACAGGAGTGACTGTTGTTCGTGTACCTCACTTGTGTCAACATTTTACACGAGTCTAGAACTGAAATTTTTTCATCAACTCAAAAGCAATCCAGTTCCATGATTTATGTTTCATAGGCAATGTATATACAAGAATTGTGAACTTAGCTGCATCTGTTACTTCCTCTTGAATTTACTTTGACCTTAAGCTGTTGAATTTTGTAACTATTTCTATCTTCTTATATGAAGTTGCTTATCAAACAATTTCTGGACATCTACCTCTCAAATAATTTAATTCTTTCTTAGAATTACATTTACCATTTTTGAAGACATGCATCTGCACTAGAACAGAATCGAATGAATTAAAAATTTTGGGTACTGATATTCGCTTCTATCGCATTTTCAACTTGTTGCATGTAATGTACATTGATTACTGCAATAAGTACACTGATCTTGACCCAGATTTACATTTCACACTGAGCTATTGGACTGATTTTGGTTTTGTTCTGTACTGATACAGAATATTTGCACCAATCAAGAGAAACATAATTACAAGGGCGTGTTAAATGGAACGATACATGTGGTAGCAGGTGGAGGAGGAGCAGGCCTAGCAGAATTCACTACCATCAATACAACATGGAGTTATTTCAAAGACCATGATTATGGATTTGTAAAACTTACAGCATTTGACCATTCGAATCTTTTATTGGAGTACAAGAAAAGCAGTGATGGTAAGGTTTATGACTCCTTCAAAATATCCCGGAATTATAGAGACATCTTGGCCTGCACTGTGGATAGTTGTCCAAGAACTACATTGGCATCTTGACCTGCCTTGCAGATGAAGAATGACTTCTGTCCGCGAGCTTTCTTTGGATCCATGGTTAGTGTGTAAGACTGTTAGCTGCGAATAAATATTTTTCTAACCTTTTCTTTCTTTTAGATTCTTAATTGCATTACACCAATAAACACAATTCCGAAAAATAAAAAGAATGCAACCATATTTATTTTATGGAACTTCTACTATTACTTGAAGTTTGTTTTTACTTGATCTGTACTTAGTAAAAAGTCATGCCAATAGGAAAAAATAAAACATTTGCCTATTAATACAATATCTAAAGTTTTTCCCACCAAAAACTTTTAGTTTGCCGCCCATTAATTGCTGTAGCATCTGTTGGGCATAAAAATTTTAGTAATAAAATAATAAATAATATAATTTTATAATAATTAGTATATGAAAGGAAAAAATTAATAATGATATGAAAAAATAATAAATGTTAAATATGTTTAATGGAAAAACAAGTAATAATATTAAAAATAAAAAAAAATATTTTTTCTTCAAGTGGTTAATGATAATTTGTAATAAATTACATTAGATTATTGAAAAAATTAAACTAAATTTTTTTGTTTGAGATGTTTATAGATATTTTTTTTAAATTTAACCAATTTAGTAATAATTATTATATGAAGGGAAAAAAATTAGCAATAATATGAAAATATAAATTTTTTAAAAAGATTGTTAGTTGAAATTACTTTGGACAAATTATAATTTGAAATAAGAATGTAAAATATTTTTTTAATTTAAAAAGTAGCAATAATTCAAAAAAAATATATTTTTCAGGAAATTTAAAAATTAGTAATAATAAGAAAAAAAAAATTAAACCCTAAAATATCATTAATTTGGAATTTTTTTTCCCAAATTATAATGTGGAAAAGAATTTGAAATATTTTTATTAATTAAAGAGTAGTAATAATATAAAAGGAAAAAAATGACAATGTAAAAT
>CANXYC010095279.1:0-11558 GCA_948193065.1 Aleurites moluccanus | reverse complement strand
TTTTAATGCTTATCGGAGTGATATATGTGTGTATAGGTGATCCGTCGGAAACTCCCATTAGGGATACGGATCGGCGAGCTGAGTAAAGCTCGGAGCTGTTTGGGAGCTTTTGCTTATTTTGGAGCATTAGATGAGTTCTATAGCATAATCTTGCATGAAATGCATGTCTATTAACATTTCATATGTTATGTATATTATATATGCAATTTTATAGCTATAAGTGCCTAAAATCCTAATTGGCCTTTAAAAATGTCCGCCGCAAACTTAAAAACTGACTTGTAATTCAAATAGCCATAAAATCAAAACCAGAAAGTCAATTGGGCCACCACTTGGCCCAATCTTCTAGTTCTACCCTAAGCTTCAAAATGATACCTTATAATCTTCCTAATTCAATTGGTAACCTAGTTAACCAGAAACAACCTAAAAATTTCTGAAACAGACCCGTAATTTCATAGCCAGTTGCGACAACGCAACTGGGCCCGGCGGGCCAATTTTTGGTAAATACCATTCTGAACCCATTTCTCTTTATATATGTATATATTAATGTTATATTGCAATATAAGTTATATTTATGCTATATTTACTGTAATGGAGGCATATTTATATGATATTAGTTCAGGGCTATTTTCCGATGGTATAGCGGGTAAATCCATCGGCTGTGTGCACACTGAGTTATGGGACCCCTGCTAGAAAGGGACGATGTATTCTCTAGTCATAAGGAATATATCCTTATGTATGTCATTTATGTTTGGGACCCCTGCTAGAGAGGGACGTTATATTCCCTAGTGTTATGCACTTTATGATAGTGCTGTGTTTAAAGTTAAAGTAACCAAAATCCTGTGATATCATATATATGCTACCTGTAATTATATATACTAGTATGTATATTTATTTTTTATATATTAAATAATATTATTATTATACATATGATATATTTATGTATATAAATATTCTAATGCTATAATGGTGTTATTTTATTCATAATGCATTTACTGCACTTTTATGCTTATGAACTCAGTGAGTATTTTTATACTCATTTCTTTAGTGTTTGTTGTTTTTCAGGTCTTCAGTGAGGCCCGTAGTCCATTGGCAACATTTTCTTCTGTCGTGGAGATCTTTGCATGTATAACTCCAAAATTAAAATAACGTAATAGACAATAAGTAGAACCGTTCCATGGTACTGTAGTTAGATTATGGCATGTAGAAAATGTTAAGTTTGCATGTATATATTTCTATATATTGAGTATAATAAATGTTTGTGTAATCATATATGATTGTGGTGTATGTTATATATATATAGTGATGGTAATATTGAGATTGTTTGGAGATCCAGAGGGATCATGGTGGTTGAGATGAGATGGAATCTTATAGAAGTGCTATTTGTGTGTTTTGTTTTCTTAGGCATAGTCCAAATTTTAGAGGAGGTGCTGTCGAATTTTCTTCAGCATTTTATATTTATTTTGAATGATATTTGTTTGATGCATGCCATATAGATAGTCATTGGGTTCTACGCGGTACTGGTCGCTTATGCATCACCCGTACCCTAGGACCGTCACGACTTCCGAGATAGGTCGTGACACCTACCTTAGATTTTGTAACTGCTGGTACATTAATCTTTGAAAATTATAAGGCAAGAACGTAGTCCGCAGGTGCTTTTTCATCTTCTCCCAGAAGGTTATCTTCAGTTTTCCCATCTTCTCACGTGACAGTTTTGCTTACTGCCACCAGGTCGACGCTCGACCTCGTAGTCTAGTTGCTATTAAGGGAACACGTTTGTTTTCAGGCACTCCCTTAAATTTGAACACTTCCTCCACCATAGCTAGCCAGTCCAGAAATTCCTCAGGTGCAAGGCTGCTATGAAACTCAGGGATTTCAATTTGCATCTCATCCTCTCAATACCGCCTATCATCGTCTTCCTAAATAGGTCTACGTCGCCTGCGAGGTGCCTCATCCACGTACTCCTCTTCTGTACTCAAATCGTCCTCATCACTGGCTGGATCACCACGATGATTCTGTTGACAATTTCATCTCCCCTGATTGGCCCTAAGATGGGTCTGCATCAAGGCGTCCATTCTTTCAGTAATCTTCCCTAACACCTATTCAAATCGTTCCTCCATTCGCACTACCTTTTGTTCTAGGTCACGTTCGTTCCCCTCATCAGGACGTTGCTGTTGTTGTCGTCGTGGAGGCATGGATTTTTTTTTAAAAGCTCAAGCTCTAATACCGACTGATGCAATGGAATATCAATGGAAGATCGGAACACTATTACAATCCATTGATTTGCACACGAATACCGGAAGTAATCTTCTATAACCTGTTGATTTTAGAAATACCAGGAAATAGGCATCAACTTCGTGTTTCTAGGAAAAATGAAACTGGAACAAAATAGTTTTTTTTTGTTCGTCAAGACTGCCTCTTACAAAACAAAATACGCCTATTTATAGGCTAAAAGAAAAATAAAAACCCTAATGGGCTTAACAGGCTTCGGCCCAAATTAACAAAATAAAACAGTTTACAAAAAAAGGAAACAGATGTGCATAAAACTTCAGGGGCTCCGTTCGGGATTTAAACTGATGATTTTAGGGTCAAAACTGAGTCCTACTAAGTTCCTATAGTATTGTTCTAGATCTCTGAATAAGCTTCGAAACAAGTACTCATGGGCCCCGTGGCTCATCCTATGCTAAAAGTTATGGCCTTTTAAAGGCGACTTGCACGAAAGGCCCTATCTTGCTTCTCCAAAAACTGTAAAGCCCGCTCCTCTATTTGCTGGCCCGTATCATACAGCCAACAAGAACAAGATTGATGATGATCAATCCAAAAATAGGATAAAAAATCATACAAGAGAAAGGCAAAATCACCACATTAAATTATATTTTCAAAAGTCAAATATCAATTTACATAGTTCATAAGATACAAACCATCAAATGCAATTATGGCTAGTCAATCTCACAAACTCATACTTCATTACTCAAAAATATTTCAAGAATTAACTAGGTATTTATTTAAAAAATTTTAAATTTATCAAAAATTTAACTAACTAGGCATTTATTTAACAAAAAATTTAAATTTATCAGAAAATTTAAAGAAATAAAGTGAATAAGGAAATAAAGCAAAAATAGTAATCCCTCTCCCACAGTTAAAATTTTACATTGTCATTGATATGAAGGAAGGATAAAATAATAAAAAGAAAAAATAAATAAAAGGTAAAATATTTTCTTATAGTGCTTTTCGCAGGAAAAAATCCATTAAAGCTAACTTTTAGAAAAAAAGTTAGCTTAACAATAAACAGAATAAAAGCATTAGAAGGAAAAATAAAATTAAAATACTAATGTCACATCCCCATTTCGAGATATGACAATCCTAAGGAAAGGGTTAGTTTAAGGCTACCGATTCTCATAGAAACCATCATAACTTACAAATTATTGATCTATAAATTATTTGTGCAATTTTTATAAAAAAAAAAAAATCGCTAGAGTTTCGTTTGTAAATATAAAATCCCAAGTTATCAACTTATTTAATTTTTATAATTTACACAGTCTGCAAGGAAACCAGCACTTCTAAAATTCCACCTTATATTCTCGACTTCTATTTTTCATATTATAATTCCCTACTTCAATTACCATAACATTATCAATTTAAGTAAGGTTCAGATACTTCATACTAATATTAACTGAGTCGTAAACACAGTAGTTATACCTATCATACTTTACCGTCATAATCATGGAGCAACTATAGATTAACAAAAAAAATACAAATTCTTCATAGTAGAGGCAGTTACATAGATACTGCCGGTTATAAGCTCGGATGGAGAAGATGGGATGGAACCACCACTATATATTATAGGGCTGAAAACATTAAACCACGAGAGTTGAGAATTTAATTTCAGTGAGTAATATACATATTATCTTACTTGTGAAGCTAGGTAAAGGAGTTACTCACAAAGAGGATAATGATAGCATAAAATGTACAATAATAATGAGATCATTAATTAGTTAAAGATTCATAAAATTGAACTCATTTAATATATGGGTTTGGTTCCACATTGGCAACAAGAATTCATAGCATATCATATTATAAAATGACAGAATCATTATTGATCATTTAAGCAGAGGCTACAATTCGGTAGCATATTATTTACTCAGACGGTTGATCAGACCGCATGGCTAGGACCTTAACCCGCTCCTAGCTAGGATCATTAAACCACTGTGCATAATATCATTAAAACTTCTGTCATTTCATTAATACCATACATATAGTGCTTAATCATTAGGTATCAAAAATAAACTTAAGCACTTTCAAGGGTTCAATACATGAAGCATTAGGCCAATCATACAAATTCATTTAAAAGAAATCATTTGAGATTATAAAAGGGCATGAAATTAATCAGGGATCATACAATTGGTATTTTTGGCCAACAAGGAAATTTCATGGCAATTTCAATAATTTAATTTGACGGCAATGCCAAGCAAAATAGTATGCATATTACTCACCTCTAAATGCAAAAATCCAAAATCGATCTTCCTTCTCTAGTGAACAAAGACAAAAGAGGTGATCATGAACCTCTTTGTCATCCCTTTTAGACACTATACATACAATTAAATCTAATTTAGTGTCAATTTGATAAGAACTTACATTAATTAAAACTCTAATTAATCAATTTCCCTAAAATTCCCAATTCTTAGGGTTAATTTCAACTTTCATCCTATTGACAGTCTTGTTTCTCTCAGTCATATCTTCCTTTATACTTATCCAATTGTTCTAATTCTATTTTCTAATTAAACTAGACATCTCAAGCTCTGATATATTCAAAACTCAGATTTTTATAAACTCTATACAATTTATAGTTGAATTTCAAATTCAGTCCTGCATCTTGCAATTCCTATGCAAGCAACCTCTACTATTTCATTTGTAACTCATTATTTAGATATTCAAATGCAGTTATGTTTTCATGAAATTTTAGCAAAGACATAGAAATTTTTTTTTCATGTTTTGAGTTTTTCCTGAATCAGAATTTGATATCCCCAAAATTGCAATACTCAGTAGGGTCTCTTAGCATAAATTCTAATCCGAGTCATCCATACTCAGTGGTCTATATCTCTCAACATAGTAAGAATTTGACAAAACTTCCTGAAAGACAATTAATATATACATGTAAGTATACAACTTTCATGTTTTAATAATCTTCAAATTCCAATTTTAAGGATACGAAAATGCAGTACTAATATTTTATCAAGTAACAGGAAATTCCGAATTTCTAAAGATTTACTTCTAATCCTACTTTCTTTCACTAATTAAACCTCTAAATTAACATTAAAACTCATTACATCACATTATAAAACTAGTTAAATATTTTACCTCTTGAATCCCTTTGAAGAATTTCTTTTAACTATCTACAAATTTGATCAAGAAAAGGAGCTTTGGGGATGGAGGTATGAAAATTGATGAAGATGGAGAATGGTTTGAGTGAGTGAGGTGAAGCAAAATTTTAGAAAAGTTTATGGAGGAATTTTCAGCCAAGGGAAGAGGAAGAAGAAGATGGTGATAATTTATCTAATTATGTATTTATAATAATTAATAACCAATTAGAATTTAGGAAAAGAAAATTTGAACAAAAAATGAAAAGAAAATTAATTTAGCCTTAATTGTGTCTTTATTATTTTGAATAAAATAAAACAAATTAATTTGGTGGAGAGTCCTCTACTTGGTCATCCACCTAACCCATTTCATCATTATTTATTTTAATTATTTTAATTATTGGTCAAATTTTGACTAATTTCTTAAAATTTATAAAATTGTCATTTTCCTCTTCTTATTCTTCTATCTCTTTTACTTCTCTATTTAAGCATTTAAATTTTATTAATTTCACTCAATTATATTTTTTAACTCATCCATTATTCATCAAATTTTAGGTATGTAAAGAAAAATTGAATAAAAAACTGCTTTAGAATTTATTAAAAATCAAATACCGAAGGGTATTCAAACCTAGGTTTTCTAAGTTTTCTTTTTAAGTCTTTTAATTGATTTAATTAATTAACACTCTGTCTAATTCCATTTAATCCTTTAATTATTTTTTTCATGCTACTAATCTACCCAATTTAGGTTAATCATAATTAACTTTAAGTAATGCACCTTCTAAAATCTATGAAAAAAAATTGACTACCGGCGCCCATTTCTTATAACTATCTTTAATCGTTTTAAATATTCAATTAGGGTTATTACATTCTACCCCTCTTCAGAAAAATTCATCCTTGAATTTTAAATTACTAATCTTATTGCTGAAATAGCTGTGGATATTTCTGTTGCATATCGGCTTTGCTTTCCCACGTGCATTCCTCAACACTGTGATTTCTCCATTGCACTTTCACCGTATAAATTTCTTTATTTCTCAGTTTCCTTGCTTATCGATCTATTATCTTAACTAGTACTTCTTCATATGATAAATTCTAATCTACTTCAATAATTTGTGGCTAAAGCACATGAAAAGGATCGGACAAGTACTTTCGGAGCATTGAGATATGAAATAATAGATGAACATGGCTTAAGCTCGGAGAAAGAGCTAAATAATAAGATACATTCCCTACTTTATCCAATATCTCAAATGTTCCCAAATACCTTCGTGAAAGTTTCCCCTTCTTGCCAAACCGCATAACACCTTTCATTGGGAAAATCTTTAAGAATACATGATCGTCGATAGCTAACTGCATATCTCTTCGCTTAGGATCCGTATAACTCTTTTCCTGACTAAAAGCTGTCTTCATTCTTTCTCTAATAATCTGCATTTTCTCCATAGTTACTTTGATCAAATAGAGACCTTCAATCTATTTATCCCTAAGTTCCACCCAATATATTGGAGATCTATATTTTCTTCCATACATTGCTTCGTATGGTGCCATACCAATAGTGAAATGATAACTGTTATTGTAAGCAAACTCTACCAAAGGTAGGTATTGATCCCAACTGCCTCCAAAGTCAAGAACACATAAACGAAACATATCTTTCAGTGACTGAATGGTTCTTTCAGATTGCCCATCAGTTTAAGGGTTGAAAGTAGTACTGAAATTCAACTATTTACCTAAAGCCTCTTAAAACTTCTGCCAAAATCGGAATGTGAACTAAGTACCCCGATCTGATATAATAGATTTTGGTACACCATGCAATCTCACTATCTTATCCATATACAATTGAGCATACTGGGCTGCTGAATAAGTGGATTTAACCTCAAGAAAATGAGCTGACTTCGTAAGCCTATCTACAATCACCCATATATAGTCATAACCCTGTGAAGTTCTTGGTAATCCAACTACAAAATCTATAGTGATCTTCTCTCATTTCCATTCAAGCAACCCAGAAGGTTTCTGGTGCTCGAATTTCACTTGTTGACAAGATAGACAAATAGATACAAACTTGGCTATTTGTTACTTCATACCTAGCCACCAATAGTAGCTCTTCACATCATGATACATTTTGGTTGTCCCTAGGTAAACACTAAAAGGTGCAAAATGAATCTCTTTCAAAATCTTATTTCTAAGTCCATCAATGTCAGGCACGCACAACCATTGCCCTATTTTCAATACACCATCATATAATTGAAACTCGAAAGTCTTCCCAGCTTTCACATCCTCCTTTAACTTGAGTAACTGTGGATCCCTATCCTGTGAGACTTTAATTTCATCAATCAATTTAGGTCTCACTTGAAACTGTGCAAACAAAACTTGTGATTCAGAAATCTCTAACTGAATTCCCATGTCAGTTAATTCTCTTATCTCCCTAATTAAAGATCTTTGATGAACAGCAATATGTGATAAACTTCCCATCGACTTTCTACTTAATTCATCAGCTACCACATTTTCCTTTCCAGGATGATAAAGGATTTGACAATACTTCCTTAATGACAATTAATCAAGACATGTAAAGATGCAACTTTCATATTTTAATAATCTTCAAATTCCAACTTTAAGGGTATTAAAACTTAGCCCCAATATTTTGTCAAGTCATAAGAAATTCTAAATTTCCAAAGATTTACTTCTAATCCTGCTTTCTTTCACTAATTAAACCTCTAAATTAATATTAAAACTCATTAAATTATATTATAGAACTAGTTAAAGATTTTACCTCTTGAAGCCCTTTGAAGAATTTCTTTTAACTATCTACAAATTTAATGAAGAAAAGGAGCTTTGGAGATGGAGGTATGAAAATTGATGAAGATGGAGAATGGTCCATACTTTCATCCTCCACTGTAGTATCTTCTTTGTTAGTCCTTGCTCTTTTTGGTGAAGGCTCATCCTGTTCAAAAGATTCCAATTAGTAATATGATTGTCCCTCTTTCCGTACTAGTCCCATATCCCTTAATGTGCTCAAATCAAGCTTATTATTCTCTGAGACTTTTCTCATTTGATAATCATTCACATCAAATTTTTTATGAAGGCCCAAAGTAATGATAGTAATAATATTACCAATGCTGATACAACCCCTAGACCTAACCACATTGGCTAAGTGAGAAGCTAAACAATACCCTAAATTAATCTTTCCATAACCATACACCATAAAATATAAAGGTCATTATATTACATTATGTCATGGTTTTATCCTCTTCCAAACAAACCATAAGTCTTATGCATGGATCTCAATAGAGGATCAGTAAAGGTAGTGTCCTTTGAGTAGTGACGGTTATAATTTGTAGTGGAGGTCAACTCATTATGAGCCTTCTCATAGTCCTAATCTGTTGCAATCTCCTTGTACCTTTCGTTATGAAAACCAAATAATGCATTTAATTGAAGCATAGTGAGGGAATACCTCTTACCTAACACATAGAAGTGAATAATCTCTTTTCAACTTTTAGATAAACCAAGAATTGAATGGAGAGTGATTTGAACACCATGGGTTCCATTGCACTGAACTTCTCCCATCCCACAACTTTCAAATAGTGAGTGCATCTATCCTAAATACCAAGAGTTGACAAAGCAATAGAATCCAAGTAAAGGATAAGAACCAACCTCACTTGCAAAGATATGAATATTTGAATGTAATGGAAGTTTGTTGTTTTGAAGAGGAATCCATTTCTTTTTGCAACGAACGTCTAGTCTTGGGAGGCATGATGAATTTAAGGTTAGGTTGAGAGAGTTTAAAGGCTAAAGAATTCTCTGGTAGTTTGTTAATTATAACAAAATAGGGTTAAGTTAATTGTAATAAAATAGGGTTAAGAGGAAGGGTTAATATAGAAGTCGGTTTTAGCGAGGAAATAAAAGCGGCTACACTTCAAAGAGGCCCCAGATCCTTGAAGAAATTTCAGGATCGTGGGGCTATTTTGAGGGAGGTTTCAAGGGTGTAGACTATGAGGCTTAAAAAAAAATTACCTCTATGGGAATGGACTTGTTCCATGCCTATGGGGTTTAGGCAAATTGCCTCAACGGGAGTGGACTTATTCCAAGCCCATAGGGCTCAAGTAAATTTCCTTCATGGGTATGAACTTGTTCCACGCCCATAGGGCTTATTAAAAATGCATCCATGAGCGTGAACAAGTTTTATGCCATAGAGCTTATTTTCCAAAATTTAGGTTGTAGGCTCGGCTTAATTTTCAAGACTCCTATGTTTGTGTATCTTGCAAAACCAAATACTTTATCTTGACGAAAGACATTAGGATTACACAAGAATTAGAAAATTAAAAATAAGCAAACTAATAAATTAAAATTTAAGAGACTAAACTAAAATAAGAAATAATAAAATTTATAAAATAAAATCAAATTCAAGCTGATGGATCACCTTCCATCTAGTACTTTTTTAACGTCTTTAGGTAGACGTTTGAGGTTCATATAAGTTTGAACCTCCTAAGTCCTTCTTAAATTAGCATTTTCTTTCTCTAAGGCTCCATCATCTGATGCTCCTTTATCTTTATTAAGCATAAAGAATATACAGCTTTCACTAAAAATTGTTATCATATTTATGTTATGCTTAACATCAACTAATATATTTGTGGTAGTCATGAATGGTCTACTAAAAAGTATCACTTGTTCCTCAATGAGAATACTTTCAAATTTTATCACAACAAAATCAATTAAAATTTATAGCCCCTATATTAACTATGGTATTTTCAAGAACACCATTAGGGTATCTTGTAGACCCATCAGCTAATTAATAAGTACTATTTTGAGGATTTTAAAGGTATAAAGCTAAGTTTTTCATATAAGGCATAAGACATCAAATTTATGCTAGATCCTAAGTCAAGCATTCCATTAGTATCTTTTCAACTTTACAAAAAGATAAATCAACAACAAAACTACATGAATCATTAAGTTTAAGTGATACCTTTTGTTGGAGGATTTGAGTAAAATCCCACATCGAAGCTATACAATGAGGAGTATAAGGCAAGTGGCTATAAATAGGGAAAGTCAAATTCTCATTAGTCATATCTTTCTTCGCTAAGATTAATATGTAGGTCATTCGCTCACATGACATTAAATTAATTTTTCTAGAAGAAAGACCCATTATAATAGAGGAAGGATTCATATTAAATTAAATTAAATTAAATTAATATGGGTCTTTTATGCGCTACACCAAAACAGTTCCGTTTTGTTTTAACAAAGCATCACCATTTCGAGTCAAAGTAAAAATAAAATAAAATTACTACTTGGATAACTAGGAAAAATTGGTGGGTTTTTATTCAGGTGATTGAGTTTGGATAATTGTCTCTTTTTTGGACAGGTCAACTAATCAATTTTTATTTTTTCAATTGAATCGATTGATCCGATCCGATTTTAAAAATATTGATGTGGTTATATATAAATATACCCTAAAATTTTCTTTACTTCACAACTAAAATTAAGGGCACCAATATTCACTTACCAAATTGATGAAATTCAGTTTTTTTGATATGAAAAATCTATTAATTCAGATACCTAAAAAAATAGTAATCGAAACGACGAAATTTTTATTAACTATATAAATTATAATTTTTTATTATCAATTATTAACAATGTATCACTGAAATTATATTTTTATTAATAATGTATAATAAGAAATTTAATTAATAATATATATAAGTTAAAAATTAATAATTTATACTCATTTCATTTAAATTTGATTATTATTTTAAAAATATTTGAAAATTCAGTTAGTTAAAAATTTAATTTGGTTAACCTAACACTCAATCATCGTTCTCAATCCAAAAGGTTAAAAATAAGAAGTGGGCTTGGAATTATTTAACCTTTTATATATATATTATAACACCCCAGTAAAAACCTAGAACCTAAACAACAAAGGGCTACCTTGAAAATTTTGATTTGACTTGATTGTTGTGATTTATTATGTGTTTATGCTTGAATTTGACATGTATGCATGTTTTATAATGTGTTTGTATGATTAGAGGAAGTTAAAAGACTGTTAGGAAGCAATCGGGTAAAATTAGGTTTTTGGTGAACTAGGGGCAAAACGGTCATTTCGCACCCTTTGAGTTTTTATGAAATTAGTGGAAATTAATATTATATTTGATGTTAAAAGAAAATATTAGGACATGAAAATTGAGATGTAATAGTTATATGAATTAATTTTGGAAGATTAAAGCC
>CANXYC010095268.1:0-11264 GCA_948193065.1 Aleurites moluccanus | reverse complement strand
TGATGGTAATATTGAGATTGTTTGGAGATCCAGAGGGATCCTGGTGTTTGAGATGAGATGGAATATTATAGAAGTGCTATTTGTGTGTTTTGTTTTCTTAGGCATAGTCCAAATTTTAGAGGAGGTGCTGTTGAATTTTCTTCAGTATTTTATATTTATTTTGATTGATATTTTTTTGATGCATGCCATATAGATAGTTATAGGGTTCTACGCGGTATTGGTCGCTTATGCATCACCCGTACCCTAGGACCGTCATGACTTCCGAGATAGGTCGTGACACCTTTACTAGATGACCTTAATCAATCTGACAAGACTAATCCACTCGAGACCAAACCGACTTCAGCCATCCATGATAAATCCTTAGACCTAAACTAAGCACGATTTAAATCAATCTGAAAGCCTTACCCTAAGTAATATGTCATACTCTACCAAACTTAGTATGGATCTAATTAGAAACTAATCTGACAACATCATCAAAATCACCTTTTAGCCAGACCAGGGTCATACAAGAAAGCTGAAATATCTCACCCTTGAAGGCCGTCAAAGTGACCAAGTCACCCATTTTCCCAAATCACCTTCCCTCAAAAATGGGGCATTCTGGGGCATTTCAATGCATGAAATTTCATTTCATTGTGTTTCATTACATAACTTTTCTTTCTTAATGCATTGAATTTGCATATTAGTTGCATGAGCACGAAATGTGTACCTCTTATTCGAACAGGAAGGGTCTAACATTAGATCATCCCAAAAGATAACATCATGCATACATAGCATGCATGACATCCATAAAATTCATGGCATCATGCATCATCCTTTATTTATTTTGACCTAACACATGACAGGAAGAGGAAAGAAAACACAAGCTAATGGTCCTTCAGACGGCACGGACAAGTATCTTCTAGCCAGCAAAGTCATTCTCCCTAAATATCCATACAAAGCTAGCTCCATTCCATTAGTTATCTGGTAAGTATGATAAACTTAATTTGTGAAAGATTGCATAATGTAATACCCCATATTTATGCATAACAAGTTTTTGGGAAATAAGTTCTCAGTATATGGATTAAAAATATCAAAATGACCAATAATAATTTTAGTAACTCAGTTAGAGCGAAAATGAGAAAATTTTTCGAAAATCGTCGGTACCGATATCGCTGCCGAAAAATGGCAATACGGTCGACGGATGAATTTCTGAACTTGGATTGAGGATAAATGATAATGTATATTCATGTGTGAATACAGTAAAAAGAAATATGAGAAAATATTTAAGAACACTGATAAAGTAAGTGATGGTAAAACTGTAAATAAAGGGTATTTTCGGTGAATAGTGAATTTTGACTGTCCAAGTTTCAGAATGGCTCTGAAACTATTTTTATTAAATAGTATTAATTAAAATATGATGTTTAAACATTCACTTTGAATTCTGATTCCCGACGTAACTATCGGAATGATTTACCGAGCGAAAAAGGATCAAAACCAAATTTTGAAAAATTTGAGGACTAAAGTATAATTTGCCTATTTTGTCTTATTATATAAGCATAAATTTGAACAAATTTCTGCATTTTTCCTTGTTATTGCCGTGAGCCATTTCCTTTCATTTCTTTCTTCCTTTTTGATTTTTCTAAGTTAGATTTGTGAAGAGAAATTGTTATAAACCAAAAACTAAATCCATACAAACCTTATTCCATCAATTTCAGCCATAGAAAATCAAGAAAAATTAAAGAACTAAGCAAAGAAAATTTCGGCCAAAATGGGGTTTTTGAGGTAAGTATTTGTTTGTTTGACTTTTTGGTTTAATTAGGTTAAATTGATGATGAAAGGAATGGGTAAATGGTTTAATTACATTAATTGATGCATTAAATAATTTTTCCCAATTTAAAACCCTAAAATTGAAGTTGTGTAATATGATTTTGAGTATATGGATTAGGATAGGTAAATTGGCTTTAGAATAAGTCAATTGGGTATTTATCGGTATTTAATTGATATTCGTTTCGTTGCAGAAAGCTCGTTCGGGAAAAATAGTCAAAATTGGCCTAAATTAAGGATTTAGAAATTTGGTAGCAAATTCGTAGCATTTAGTGATTTGGAGGTTTAAGTGAGTCTACTATGCATCAATTTACTTGTCCAAATTGTTAGAATGAACTTTGGAATCCAATTGTGCAAAATGAGTATTGGTCGAACCCTAAATTGTGAAATTTGCCTATGAATTGCCTTGTTTTTCCTTTGGTTTCTATTGCATATTTGATGCCTTCATTGAAGATTTTTGAGTCGTTTTTGTTGCCTATGGAATTGCTTCCATTTGTATGTTTATTGATAATTGGGGCAATGTCTATATTGCGCCGAAACCATGCCGAAAAATTCGTAGGCCAATCATTTGAATGCCACCGTCGCCAGCGACCATAGCATGCTAATTGCGTCAACTTTTGACCGCAAAATGACTAAAATATGTTTGTCCCCATTTTTGATTGTCAGACCTTTAGTCTTCGTTTCATTGATTATTATTGATGTCTTATTGATTTTAGGCTCATTAATTGATTCTAATGAGTTATTGCTACTTAACTGTTATTGATTGATTAATATTGAGTTTATTGAAATTGAGGGTACCATTGTGGTATAATGGTGTCCACGATAAGTTTCTTTCTTATGTTGACCTTATGTGATATAACAGAGCTACCAGTTTGACAGGGTAGTGGAAAAATACTATTGACCTTGTGCACATTGTATTACTGATACCCTAGCTAGGAAAAGGGTTATGGACCTAGCCATAAGATTCGATCCGTCTTATGATACAGATATTGCTACATGAGACTTTATGTGCGCATATAGTTCGCATATAGTCCAGATTGATTGCTACTGGAGATTGTATAATTTCATACAATCCAACCCTTTATCTGTTTTTCTCTATGGTACTGAACTTTTGATATCCTTATTGATCTATTCTGTCATTTACTGTAAATACTTCTATAAATTGGTTATACTGAGCATTTGATATCATTTGTTCCTCTGTAAATCTCACTTTTATTGGCAATGCATATAGATTCACTAAGTATCTTATATACTCACCCTCTCACTGTTTATCCTCTGCAGGTGCAAAGTAGGAGGCAGATTCCTAGTTTTATTTCTCAAAAGAATTCTGCAGTCTGTTAAAGATAGTGTAATTCATCAAACACTGTATTTTTATATATGTGTATTAGATGCTCCATGGGTATTGTATAATGGTATAGACGGATTGTTTATGTAAGTGTATGAGACATTTTGAAGTATAAATGTGTAAGATTATAAAAGTTATAGAATGAATGATAGAGTAACATATTGTGTAGTGATATTTTATGTGAGTATATGGATAGATATATTGTTATGTGATTGATGATACGTTTCCGCTGCAAAGATTAAGTTATATTTTCCGCTGCGATATTGTAAGTGATTGTATAGTATGAGATTAATGGGTTCTACGGATGCCGGTCGCCATTGGCATCTCCCGTGCCCTAGGACCGTCGCAATCCGGCTCCCGAGATCGGGTCGTGACACATAAACAGAGGAAAAGGTCAGAACCATTATCAAGAAAGGTATAACTTTTTAAACTCAAACTCTTTACAATTTTGGCCATGCTAAATTGTGTTGCATCCAACTCCTTTCAAATTGTATTGCATCAAATTCTTTTTCAAATTACATCATAACAAAATCACTTTCAAAACCCAAGCAACCCTTGGCAAATCTAAAATCATTTTCAAAAGCCCAAGCAGATCATGGTAAAATCATTTTCAAAACCAAGGCAGACTATGGAAAACCTAAAGTCATTTTCGAAGCCCACGCAAATCACGACACTTATTCGCTTTCAAAATAGAACCTTGAGTGCTTACCTTAACACTAGTGATATTTTTAAATAAAACTTTGCATGCTTACCTTAGCATCAATATCATTTTTCAAACAGAACCCTGTGTGCTTACTTTAACACTAGAGAATTTTCAAAACAAAATCCTGTGTGCTTACCTTAGCACCAATAGCATTTTCAAACAAAACTTTGTGTGCTTACCTTAGCATTAGCATCATTTTCAAATAAAACTCTGCATGCTTACTTTAGCATCAGCATCATTTTCAAATAAAAACATATATACTTACCTTAGCACCAGTGGCATTTTCAAACAGAATTCTACATGCTTACCTTAGCTTTCAAACAGAACCCTATGTGCTTACCTTAGCACCAATGATATTTTCAAATAGAACCCTGTGTACTTACCTTAACTTCAATATCATTTACAAACAAGACTTTGCATACTTACCTTAGCATCGGCATCATCTTCAAACAAAATCTTGTGTGTTTACCTTAGTACCAGTAGAATTTTCAAATAGAACTCTGCATGCTTACCTTAGCATCAGCATCAGTGTCATTTTCAAATCGAACTCTGCATACTTACCTTAGCATCAACATCATTTTCAAACAAAGTCTTGTGTGCTTACCTAAGCACTAGAGGATTTTCAAAATTGAATTTCATGTGTTTATCTTGATACCAATGATATTTTCAAATAAAACTCAGCATGCTTACTTTAGTATCAACATCATTTTTAAGCAGAACTCTATATGCTTACTTTAGCATTAGCATTAGCATTATTTTCAAATAAAACCCTATGTGCTTACCTTAGCACCAGCAGCATTTTCAAATATAACTCTGCATGCTTACTTTAGCATCAACATCATTTTGAAACAGAACAAAGCATGCTTACCTTAGCATCAGCATCATTTTCAAACAAAACTCTGCAAGCTTACCTTAACATCAGCATCATTTTCAAATAGAACTATGCATGTTTATTTTAGCATCAAAATCATTTTCAAACAGAACTTTGTATACTTACCTTAGCATCAGCATCATTTTCTGCATCCTCCTTATATGCTCACCTTAACACCAATATCAACTTTAAGATCCATATTCAATCAGATTGGATAGCTTGTGTGTTCACTATCATCACGATTACTTTTCAATAAAAGCAATCATGATCAGGGGACAACTATGAATATGTGATTTTCCACCTCACTGCATATACCTAGACTTTTGCAGGTTCTAAAGCGAGTACCAGACCATTGGCAGAGCAACAAGGCTTTTCTGAACTTTCGGGACAACCCTGGATGTAGCCGAACTCATATCAGACTGCACGAAACCCGCCATAGACCTGAAAGACTGAAAAATGACCCAGAATGCTCAAGCCCACGCCCAACTCATTAGTTGTCGCCATCCAAGCATGGCGTTTACGCCAGCCTTCGTTCTAGTATCCACCAATATGTCTAGTGGTAACCACTAACGTGTTAGTGGCAACCACTCTACTGCCTGGTAGCACCAGCACTATTCACCCTCTTTTTGGACCAAATTACCCTTGGATGCCTATAAATTCTCCCCTCCTTCACTGTTTCACTCACACCTTGACTTGCAAAGTTGAATTTTCTTTTGCATGTTCTCCATTCTCCCTCCAATTAATATTTTCTTGCAAAAGTGGTTTAATTCTCTTTGAATTTATACTGATCTATTTAATTCTCTTTGAATTAAAAAGATTAGATGTTGATTTGTCATTTTGAACCCTAAATTAATTCTTGTTGAATTAATTTAGCATTTTGGACAAAATTTAAATTAATTAAACTTGAAATTAATTAATTAGAAGATATTTGGACCTAAACCAATTACTCCGAACAAAAGTGGAACTCCAGTCTAGTAAGGCACTCCGACTACCGACTCTTCCAAAAGCTCGAAAAAGGTATAAATCAGATCCTTAATTAGACATAAAATAAAACTCAAAATTAGATCCGAAATCGATTTTTAAACCGACCTAAAGTCAAAAAAAAATTCAAATCAGACCTAAAACCTTCATAAGAAGGGTGAACTATGTGGATTTTGATTTCCATTCAAAGGGATATGTTGGCATGCTTTTAATAAAGCATCAAATCTGAAAACCCTAAAAATCATTTTTTTTCCCCATTTTTTTGTTTTTAATTCATTTATTTTGGAGAACATGTGATTGACCTATAACCCATAAAGGTTAGAGTCAATATATTCTATTTATTTGAATTGAGGATATGTGATTAATGTAGAACTCATAAGGACTATAGTAAATATCCTTAATGATTAGTTATGTAATAATTTAAATTTTTTACTATTTTGGATGCATGTTTTACTGCTTTATGATTTATTTATCGCTTTCCATCCATATAAATATCATGATAAATATTTTAAGTCAGAATTAATCTAAAGTTAAGTCGAAGTTTCTTAAACCGAAAATCTAGTTTATGAATCCAACTTAATTCAAAAGTCTAATGCATTTTATCCTTATGCTGTTAATTGGAGTTAATTTTTGGGTTTTTACCTTATATTTTCCTATAGAAAATAAATTAAGGTGGCCACTCTCGAAACAAATTTCAAAACAAAAAAAAATAATAAACATAAAATCAATCACCAATCACTCTTTCAAAATAGAAAAAGCGACATCCACTTCTGCGTGGGACCAAACTCTAAAAAAAGCATTTTGGTTCCTCTAGCGGACCGGAGCGGTGCTCAGACAAGGCCTCGCAATATGGCTCATCAATTTCTTTGGCTACCCTTCCTATACATGAATTCTCAAATCAATTATTAACTATGTTTTATAAAACCTAACCTTAAGGATTTGGATGCATGTTTTACTGCTTTATGATTTATTTATCGTTTTTTATCCATATAAATGCCATGTTATTAAATTGCTAATAAAAATAAATATTTCAAGTCATAATTAATCTAAACTCAAGTTCAAATTTCTTAAACCAAAAACTTAGTTTTCGAATCTGACTCAGTTTGATGGTCTAGTGTATTTTATCCTTGTGCTATTAATTAGAGTCAAGTTTTGGATTTTTACCTTATATTTTTCCATAAAAAATAAATTAACTTGGTGACTCTCCGAAACAGATTTTAAAACCGAAAAAAATGATAAACAAAAAATTAATTACCAATCACTCTTTTAAAATAGAAAAAACAACAGCCACTTTTACATGGGACCGAACCATAAAATAAACATTTTACTTTTTCTAACGAATTAAAACGATGCTTAGACGAAACCTTACAATGTGACTCATTAATTCCTTTGACTACCCTTCCTATACATGAATTATCAAATTAATTATTAACTATATTTTATAAAACCTAACCCTAAGACTTAATTTCTCAAATCTGACAATAACTAGGATATTACAATACCACTCTTTTGAGGTGGCTGAAACTATTTGATTTGTGGAAATATATTATAAATCCTTGTCTCTTTTGATGTTTCCAAATTGTTCGTTAATGATAAAAATGTCTTCATGTCTAAAAAATAATAATAAAAATCCTCAAGTCCAAATCGATTAAATTTTAAGGTCATAAAAGTTATGGGGTAATAAACCAATAATCATTAGTATATTGTAAATTTGTAACATAAAAAATTGTACATTCAAAAATCGCAATTGAAGCCATGGGAAAAGTCATCTTTACATCTAGAATTAATTATAATATCAACCGAAAGGCAAAATACATTTTGAAATAATGGCCTTACTCATTCAAAAAATTATATTATATATATCTACATTGCTTGATTAGTTATTTTATGCATCAATGACTCCAGCAAATGGTTAGTTTGGTTCATTAATGATGATTAATAACACCTAAAATGAAGGTTGCCATCCACTTTTACATCTTTACTGCACCCCCCAGTAGATTGTATCTTTCAAGCTACCTATTAATCATACTTAAAATAAAACTATCCTTTCCAATAAAGGCCGTGAAGTGAAGTTCTCCTTTCCATATAGAGGCGGCGATAAGTCTAGTTTAGGTTCATAAATGTAAGATTATTATTTAATAATCTTTAATTACGATTGATAATTTATAATTTTATATAATAAATTATGTTGATTTAACATTTATTTCTAATTTAGGTTTTTATATGCATTTCAAATTTAAATTTTTTAATTAATTAATTTTAATAATTTTTAATTATTTTGAGTTTAAATTAAAATATTTATAATGTCGAGTTTATTGTATTCAAAGATGAATTCATATTTGGGTAAGGGGAGTCCTTGTCTCCCCTTGAATTTTGAATTTTTTTTTTTTCAAATTTTTGATAAATTACATTTTATTACATAAAAATTGACATAATTGATATTTTAGTCCCTATTTTTTAAAACCCATTAGTCCATATATTTTTATTATTTTAATATAATTAATCATTGTTAAAATTTTATAAAAATACTGAAATATCCTTCATTTATATATAAATTTTTCATTTCAATTATAATTAAATTTGAATTTTTTTACTATAATAATTTGCATAAAGTAAATCATACAATTTGAATTTATGATTTTATTAAACTATAATATTAATATTAATTTAATGATTTAATTGCAAGTTTTAAATTTTACTAAAATAATAATAAAATTCTAATCAAATGAAAAATTATTTATTCACACAAAATTAAAAAGTTTTTAGATAAATTAATAGAAATTTTTAGACCAATACTTAGCAAATAAAGAGAGAAAATAATAAATTCTAAGAGAATTATTTTTCAGACAATATAATTATATTCACTTTTTTATTATTTTATACGTTAATTTCTAATTTAATTTGTATTTACTATATAGAATTATTAACTAATTGATATTAAATTATGTTCTCTCTTTGTAAAATTTATGAATCTGTTTCTAATTGTATTACAGCCAATTTCAACCTAAAATTTCAGTCTCATTTCATATTAATTATTAGAGTATCCTTGAGGGCCTAGATGAATTAAAATGCACACTCCTTACGCACTTGACCTACTTCCAAATAAAAAATTTATGTCATTCACTTAATTTAGACCTACTTCCAAAGTTATTATTGTAACATTTACCTTTTTTGTAAAAAAAAAATAATTTATATCTCAAATTTGAAAAAGAAGATGAATTGTTTGCAATTTAAACCCTTATTAATAATAGAAAGAATTCATCTTCAATTTGACTTTGTGAACCTTTTATTATGGGCAAAAACTTTTATAAGTAGAATAGAATTAATTAGTGTAAGATTGGACAAGAATTGCTCCTACCACTACATATCATGTCCACTATTAGTGCATTAGTGACCTAACAATCACCAATACACTTGGTATCTTAAAATATTGCTTTCACTCACCTCCAAATTAATGAAGTAGGCAAAATTTTCCTTTTATTTTTCTTTTTAAATGAAATATCAATGAATATTTATTTCAATACTACTGGAATAGTCATTTTCGCTATTAAAAGATTTTGAATTTGAATTTGAATTAAAAAAAATAAATGGCATGAGATTATTGGAGAATTTATTTTGAAATAATAGAAAAAAAAAAAAAAGTAATTTTGTTGACTAATTGTCAAATTTTAACTATTGTGTGGGAATCGGATATTACTTTTGCTATAACGGCCTTAAAATTGATTTTCTGTTCCACCACTCTTTTTGAGTTTTGACTTTTGACTTTTCTTTTATTTTTTTGAAATACTCAATTAATAAAATAAAAAATTAAAACTAACCTTTAAGGTTGAATATTAATGTAATATTAGGTATTTAAAAAAGTTAGGTATTAGTATAATATACAGTGTTCCTTAGAAAATTGTGTGGCAAATAATCGTACGCCAAAGGAATGACAAAAATGATAAAATATGTGGCATAAAATTAAAGGATCAACAACAAAACGCAAATCACATTTCCTATATACTCAATTTAAACAATCATCTTCTTAACAAATATATTATTAGAAGTGAAAAATGAATCAAGTTTAGATATATGGAGTGTTGCTTTAAGCATTACTTTTTATGGACGGATCTTAAATTATATATCGAGTTAATCTAAATTTAAATATTTTTTTTAATAATTTTATTTTAATATAAAAATATATATGAATTAAGTTTATTATATATAAATCAACTAAAAATATATTAATATATTAATCTTACATATATTTAATTGAAACCTGCCAAAATATAATATAATGCTTGAAACTATCAAGTTGGTAACTTATATATATTTAAAAAATATAAGTTTTATATTAATAAGCAAATATATATAACAATTTATCAAGTTGGTGCAACAGTAAGAAATTTGCAATAGTTATTATATGGTTGTTGGATCAATCTACGAATTTATATATACATAATTTTTTAATTTTTCTCATAAATATATAAATATATTTATTTTTATACATATTAAATATTTTAAATCTAATAATATATAATTATAATTAAAACTATATGTGAATATATAAATATTTTAAACTTATAATACTTTTACATAAGTTTGTAAAATGTTTATTCATAAAACATAATCATATATAAACTCTATTTATTATTTAATAGTTACTTATTAATATTTTTACAATTAAGTTTATTTTCTATATTAAAGAATGAAAATTTAATGTTATTATTTAGTAAATTAACAGTTATTAATTATTAATTATCACTAATTAATTTGCTATTACTCATTACTTAACACTTGTAATTAATTTTTATTAGTTAATTAGTTATTATTTATCACTCATATTAATAGTTAATACTTAACAATAATTACTTATTAGTTATCATTAATTAATTAGTTAATAAGTACTTGTAATTAATTATTAATAACTAATCGTTATTATTTATCATTTGTAATATAATTTTGAAGTTTATAGATGAAACATGAATCATACATTAAAAAATTGTTTAATATTGTCATAATTTCATTTCCTAAAAAGAAAAAAATAAGATCATAATTTTGTGAAATATATTATTTGACTGAACATCTCTAATTATTATATATATTTGATAAAATAATATAATTATTAGAAACTATAGAAAATCTATAAATAATAATTAATGACATAATAATTATATTTTAATAAGATAATTAATAATATTTTTAAATCTATGTGAAATTCAATTTGAATTATAGATATGAAAATTAAAAATTATAGTAACAATCTAGTAGACAATAGAATAATAAAAATTATAAAAAAAATAAAAGTATATACAATTTAACTAAATTTAATAAGGATTTAAATTTAAATATAAAATCTAATTAACTTAAAATTAAATATAAATTTTAGTATAATTTAAATTTTAAATATCAAAAAGTTTTAGTTTTTATGCTTACCTCTTGCATTGCATTTTTTAATATATATATATATATATATATATATATATATATATATATATATATATATATATATATAGATTTTAGATATAAATAGTTATATTTATATATAATAAAATAATTAAATATTAATTAAATATTTATAT
>CANXYC010095174.1:0-14630 GCA_948193065.1 Aleurites moluccanus | reverse complement strand
GCCACTTCCTCACATTATTATTTCTCAATATGTTCAAATATTTTAGGCTATTATTGACCAAGTTGCAAATAAGATTAGATAGAGTATCAATGACTTACTCCAACAAATGATCTCCAATCTGGATCATAATATTTCTTTTTTAGTTTTCAAGGATCAAGTGGCAACAACTCACCTCAATCTGTTAGACTTAGGAGGCAACCTCTAGAAGCTTAATAGAGAAATGCAAAACTTGTTAGCATCCAAACTGAAGAACTCTATAATCCTCTTCATAGGAGGAAAGTTGCTGCAAACTTCAACTTCAACTGATGCGCTCTGTAGTTCTACCATGTAATTTGATAGTGCTTTTCGATTGTGAGCACTTTTGTTCTTGTAAGCATAACCATATGACATTTTTCTTACCCATTTTCTTTGGATTGATATATCTTTCTTTTATATTGCATGTTCATATCTTACTGAGTTGAAGGCTCACTCATCTTCGGTGGATTTTAGGTGATAGTGTAGCTCGTGAGAGAGCTAATATAGAAGACCGAGCTTCTAGAATCATTCCTCTAAGAAGTCTCCATTGTAATTATTTTGATTTATATATATATTCATTGAATTGTATTATGGTACTGTATGTATTGGGAGTATACTCTAGAGCTCCGTAGTTAGTTATTGAGGATGACATTATTTTGATGTATGAACTGTTACATTTTGGACTGCCCTTGTTCTTTAGTGATGTGGGATGTATCTTTTGATCAGTAAGGAATAAGAGTTAATTATGAAATGATAAATATAAAGATATGAATGATGATTACATGAATCACAGAAATGAATATTGAATAATATCTATAATTGACATGAATGTGTAGTATGAATGAGATCCAGGATATGAGTGTTCTATGGGTTTATGGTGGCTTTAAGCCTATCCTTGCCCTAGGACCGTCGTACCACTGGAGTTGGGATGTGACACGCACTTTTAGCCCATGCTCACATTCCTTTAAATTTTTGGAATTTTTCCTTTGATGTTGCAGTTAATTCTATTAATTGTATGCCATCCAGTGTCTCTATTGTTACACAAAGTCCAATTTTTAAGTTGTTTCAGCAATATCCCAAATATAAAGAATTTAAAATTTTTGGCTATACAATCTTTCCTCTTTTAAGACCTTACAACTCTCATAAATTTTCCTATCGTTAACAACTTTATATTTATTTGGGTTTCTCACCTAATCATGCGGGATATAGGTGTTTTAATCCATTAACTGGACGACTTTATATTGCTTGGCATGTTCATTTTGATGAGTCAGTCTTTTCCTTTTAAAAATTTGCATCAGTCTACAAGCACATGTGCAAGTTCTTTTTCTAATCCACGGTTGACAATTTCATATCCAAACTCAACCTCATTGGCGCCACAAACAGCCCCACTATCAGGTATGTCTTCATTTATTAATTCTTTATTTTTCCATACCTAACCAAGTTCTTTTTCTCCATTACTAGTACCACAGTCCTCCTATATACCTCACAATTTACCATTATCAAGTTCAGAATCAATACCACCTTCATCTCAATATAAAATAAGACCTTTATCATCAACAGCCTCAAGTTGCACCTCAAGCCAATCTACCATCGCTGCAACTTCAGTAGCCCTAACCCGACGCCACTCATCCACAAACAGCAGCCCACATCTATTCCATGTCTCTTCGTAGCACCGCAACACCTTCTAAAAAAGCCTTGATAACTGAAAGTAAATCATCCACTAATTACTTGGACATATAACCTACTTCATATAATAAAGCCAAACCATATGTTCAATGGCAAAAAGCTATGTTAGATGAGATTAATGCTTTACAACATAATAATACATGGCAATTGGTACCTAAATCGAGTGGTGTGAATGTTGTTGGGAATAAATAGATTTTTCGAATTAAAAGGAAACGTGATGGTACTATTGATAGGTACAAGGCTCGGTTAGTGGCCAAAGGGTACACACAAGAAAATGGTATTGACTATAATGAGAATTTTAGTTCAGTTGTTAAAGCTAACACCATTCGCATGGTATTGTCTTTAGCAACAATTTTTAAATGGTCTACTAAGCAACTTGATGTTTCTAATGCCTTTTTACATAGTACTCTTGACGAAACTATATATATGGATCAACTGCTTGGTTATGTCGATCCTCTGAAACCGAATTATGTTTGCCAACTTAATAAATCTTTGTGTGGGCTTAAGCAAGCACCACGTTCTTGGTTTCATAAACTTGCAACTTTTCTTTTTGGTCTTGGGTTTTAGGCTTTCAAAGCAGATAGTTCATTATATATGGTAAAGAAGGATAATCATCACCTATTTGTACTTGTCTATGTGGATGACATTTTAATTACAGGTTCTAGTGCCTCGCAGATATCATGATTTTTCCAAGCCATGCGTGCCACCTTTCCTGTTAAAGATTTGGGTGATCTTCATTATTTTCTTGGCATAGAGATAACAAGGACTACTTTGATTATGCATCTTATACAACATAAATATATTTATGATCTTTTGCATAGGGAAGGAATGAATGATGCTAAAGCTTGTGTCACTCCTATAGCTTCTGCACCACCATTATCCAAAGATTCGGCTTCTATATTTTCTCATCTTAAGCGTTATCGTCATATTGTGGGTACTTTATAGTACATTACTCTTACACGTCCGGGCATTTGTTTCTCTGTCAACAAGCTTTGTCAGTTTATGCATCAACCTAATGAGGATCATTGGACGGCTCTTAAGCGACTATTATTCTATCTCAAAGGCACATTACGCATAGGACTATATTTTTCATGTAATTCATCTCTCTATTTACAATGTTTTGCAGATAGTGATTGGGCTGGTTACCTGGATGATAGGCGGTCTACTACTGGTTATGTTATTTTTATGAGTTGTAATTTTATTTCTTGGATGACAAAGAAGCAATATACTATTACTCGCTCTTTTACTGAGAGTGAGTACCGGGTGCTTGCTAATGCTTCTTTTGAAACAGTTTGGATTGTGTCTTTATTATCAGTGCTTGATTTTCTCCATCTTGTTTGCCTATTCTATGGTGTGATAATCTGGGAGCTGTTTATTTATCTTCTAATTATAATTTTTCATGCTCGTACTAAGCATGTTAAACTAGATTATCATTTTATTCGTGAGCTTATAGCTAGCAAGAAATTGCAGGTTTAGTTTATTAAATCTGATGATCAGTTTGCTTATATTTTTACGAATCCCTTAGGTCATCGTTTGTTCATTCCAAATCATGTCAAGTTACGTTTTCAAGATCTTTCGGCATTAACTTAAGGGGGATGTTAGAGATACTTCCTATATTGTAGAATATGAATTCTATTTCTGTATACTTGCTATATTGTATAATAAGAATTTCACTTATATTAAGAATTATGTATTAATTATGAATTTATATTTACTCTGTATTTATTTCTCTTTTAACTTTATTAGATATATATAAATAAGGTTGTACTTTTTTGATTAATTTAAAAATAAAATACAAACTTCTCACAATAATTTTAATAAACTCAACATTTATTACATAAAAATTCAACGTTTAATAAAGACGTAAGAGACTACACGAGACACAGTATAATGGTAAATACATATTTCTCTGACATAGAATCAATTTCTCCTTTTTAATATAAAAAAAAAAAGTAAAAGCCTAACATCACTAAATTTATGCAAGTGAATTTAATATAGTAAAATTTCTATAAATTAATATCATTTAAATTTGTAAATTTTATAAATTAAAAAATATATTAATTAATTTAATATTAATTTAATAGATTAATTCAAATTAAAATTATAAAAAATTATTATATAATAAAAATTATTAATTTAATATTAAATTATAAAAATTTTACTCTATCATAATGGAACAAAAGTACTTGTACCTTTTTCCAAATTATAATTATTCTTACTTTCAAATCCCCAACAGGTGGTGTGAATTTCTATCCAATATAACTACTAGATGTTCAACATTTGGAAAAGAATTGCGTGTATAGTCGTCGAGTGAAATAAAAATATATATAATAAAATAAAATATTATTATTTTTTATTAGATAAAAAATATAAAAAAATTATATTAATAAAAATATTTAATCACTAATTAATTAAATGTATAACAAAAATCCCTACATATATGTAAGTATTTTCCTCAATTTTATACAATTTATATGTATTTTTTTTACTTGGAATATAACATTTTTTGTTGAATGATTTAATATGAAAACACTTTATGTAAACAAATGATTAAAAATATTCCATTAATTTATTGTTACGAAGACATTAATTTATGAATAATTTTTAAAATATGATAATTTACACGTATTAATCATATTAGTTATATAATTTTAAATAAATAATAATTATTCAATTTATTTATATTTAGTTTAAAATTAATCATAATTTTAAAAATATGATAATTTAATACATAATATATTTTCATATAATATCATTAGTTAGATTATTTCCAACATATATTAATGATTCAATTTATTATTTTTAATTTAAAACAAATCATAAAATTAATGCTCACATGAAAAATTTATATATATAAAATTAGGGATAAAGTAACACATAAAATTAATTTTTTGGCTTATTTTCTGTATAAAATATTATTTTTTATAAATTAATTATTAGAAACCTTTGATATAAATAATAAAAATAAAAATCTCTACTTACGAAAAAAAATTACTAAAAAAATTTCCTAAAAAGAAAACATAAATAAAAATAAATGGGTAAAAAAAAAAAAGAGAATGGAGCTCTTAACTCCGGTTGAACCCCTAAATTGCAAAGCCAAAATCTCAATTCTTGTTGGATTCCATCAAATTTTGAGAGGAAAGCAAAATCCAGGTTCATATTACTCTGAATTTCTCTACTTTTCCATACTAGAACTAGAATGCCTGTATTCAAAGTCTAGATTGACTTTGTCTTTTGATTCCCCACTTTAGTTCTCTGTAGCATAATGTAGGGTTTATTATTATTATCTGATAGTAGTTGTTTGGATTCAGTATGATATACATTACTGAGTTATTTAAACGTTCATCGATTAATTGATTGATTGCTTCAACCTTTGTATTTGAGTTTTAGAAGCCCTAATATTAGTTGTTGGTGAAAGTGAAAATGGAGAAGGGAAGAAAAAGGTTTTCACTGTCCACTAAAGGGCTCAAGTCTTCTCTCAAGTCTACCCCTGGTAAGGATGGTCTAGCTCTCTTTTGTTCGTATCAATTTGTTTTAATAAATTTTCTAATGGGTATATCATAAAACCTATTTTTCAACTCAAAGTTATGATCTTTACTATTTTATGAACCTTTCTTAATGTTCACGTGTAAATTTATTTTTCTTTGTTTTATTGCTATTACTGGTTATTGTCTGGCCTAGTGACAAAATAGCTTATGAACTTCAATATCTTTTAATTATTGTATTCAGTTCTTCTAATTTTATCAATTAGGATCATAAACTTTAATATCACATTCTCCTTTGGTTGTTTTTGTTCGAAATATCCATTAACTTGTTAATGTAGATTCCAAATAAGACCCTCCATCTGCTGAGAAGATCAATTAGGAATCAACTCCACCGTTCAAAGCAAATGTGGCAGTTATCTATTTGATTCTTAGTCATATATGCTCTAGGAGCTGGAGTTCATGTTCTATCAACTAGTTTACATATAATTGTTAGCAATATATTCATAGGTAGAACTAGGACTTTTGGATATCATCTTCAAATTTATAGATAAAATTAATTTTGAAAGTTTTTAAGGTCCATTTGGTTAGATGGTCATTTGAAACAATTGATTTGGATTTTAGTTTCAAGTGTAAAATCATAAAATATAAGCCTAGTGTCTAAAATTTAGAGTTAGAACTAGAATATACAAATATTTTGTATGTGATTTTAATTTTTTTTTTTTGTAATTTGTACTCACATGCTTGCTTCATGTCTCTACCCCTTTTCCATGAATTGGATGTGGATTGAAATAATTCCTTGTTTTTGAAGCTAGTATTTACTTTTTGAATTCCTTTGTTACCCTCAATGAAAGGGAAGGATCTCTACAAAGTCAAAGAATGGAAGGAAAGTTCAGTTCAATTCTGAAGGTCAATATATTTCCTTGCCATTTTTCTCATTTCTGTTTCCTTTTGTAATTTGTTCATAGTCATTGCATTATAACATGTCATAGCTTTTTATCATATATTTTTTTATTATTATCCATTGTCTTTCTTATGTCTAAATGGTGCTTGTTTTTTTTTTTAGATAAGAAAAATCTTTATTGTAAAATAAAGAAATGACTGTTCACTGTGTAGACCAAGGAGTCCTAGTATATAACTCAGAAGACAAGTAGACAACTGATGACAAAAACATAAACAGAAGCTAAAAAAGTAATGCCTTCCAATCAAGTTGTATAATATTCAAAAAGAGAACCCCTCTAGAAGCCTTAGAAGCATAAGCCAACATAGAATCTAAAAACACCCCCTTATCTCACAACGGACTAAAGGACATGCTCTTACTTTTCAAGATACATTCTCTCCATCCAAGAAGTCTATATTATTGCAAAGAAAGAAAAATTCCAAATAATTTTGGCATCTTTTCTGCAGCTAAAACTTCTTAAATTAAACCAACAAAAGCCTCTAAAGAGTCTGGACACACCTGATGCTCCTTTTATGCTAAAAAGGTAATTTCAGATTGCCTAAGCCACTTTGCAATGTAGAAATAAATGAGAGTGAGTCTCACCATGTTTATAACACATGATATATCATTTAGGAGAAGAAGCCTTTTTGGCCTTCTTTTATGCAATAGATATTTGTAGGTTTGCCTGATAAAATTTGATTTCTTATCAAAATCTAATAGGAAGTTTAATGCCACAATTGCTATACATCCTACTTAAACTGTCTCAACTATTAACTTTTCATTTTCCTTCTGCTCATTATTGTTTGTTGCCAATCTTATTTTGCATCATACTGTTTCATGATTTATTCATTTGTGTTGATTTCTGCAAATTTTTCTTTCTAGATAATTTCAGCAAAGGGGTGGGTGGGAAGTAAAGGACACAAGGTTTCAAATGGTGGGAATAATTCTTCAACAAAAGAATCACAACCACTTGAATTGAAAATTGATCAGGGTATATAGTATTTCTTGCTATATGAGTATTCTTGGTCCAACAGTTTACTTGCCAGTATTTATTTCACTATTGATTTATTAGTTATTATCAACCTTGAGATGTTTCATGTTGTTAATCTTTTCTTAGTTTTTGTGTTTTTGGCTTACCAACGTAGAGAAAAAAAAAAATTCTTTTTCCATATCTAAACAATGAACAAGGAATAACCATTTTCTACAAGCCTGATTGTTATCCATGCTGTTTGTGGTTTTTGTTATTCGTCAAAGAAAATTATATTATTAAAATATAATATTCTTGTTATGTAATGTCTTAATAAAACAGGTTACCACACAAAAAGTGGTTTTCAGTTGTTTCATCAACCCATTTCCATTACACAATTTTTAGTGTTGGGAAACAAAAGCAGAACAAAAAAAAAAAAAAAAAAGCATTGATATCACACATGCCTTTAATTTTTCAATGTTTGTTACTGTGTCCTAGCACGGGCATATATATATATATATGCACATGCAGGCGTGTGTCTAATTTACTGCTTGTCTTACACTTCACTTTTTTCCTTCTATTTCTTCAGTAACTTGTATCCATAAAAAAATATTATGCAGTGGAAGCAGAGGAGAGCAGAAGTCAAACTCCAGTTAACAGGAAAAACATAGTTTCTGTTTTGAGCTTGTGTGCTTAGTTTTTTTATAATGCTCCTGATTTTCTGTTATCATCTGTTGCTTTTGGCCTCAAACTTCTTTTCTTCATAATCTCGGGCAAGTTCATCTTGTTAGACCCCTTGCTCTTTGTCTTTCTGGTTTTAAATTATTGCAAATGTCCTGTGTCAAAATAGCTCAATGTCTTTTGGAGTTCTATGAAGGAGACTACTGACAAGCCAGACACTATGAAACTATGTGGAACCTCAGCTATCATAAGACACAACATGTAACGACCCGGGCCCATGTGAACTATTGGCCTAACAACTGGGGTGGGGCTGGGTCTAATCACATGGCCTAAAAGCAAACCCCAAGATGTTAGTAGTAGTTCACTAAGGCCTCTTATATATATTCATATAAGAAATCTTTTTCTGATGTGAGAAAAAAACATTATATATAAGGGATATCACATTCTCTCCTACTTAAATTTCTGACGTTCTTGTCAGGTCTATATATATAACCCAGATCTAGCCCACTAGGCGATGCTTTCGCATTTCCGGTTGGTGATCAGGTTTTGATACCATTTGTAATGACTTGGTCCTGTGTGCTCTATTGGCCTAACAACTGGGGTGGAGCTGGGCATTACCACATGACCAAAAAGTCAATCCCAAGGTGTTAATAATAATTCACTAAAGTCTCTTATATACCATTGATATAAGAAGTCTCTTTCCGATATGGGAAAGAGACATTATATGTAAGGGATATCACACAACAACAACTGCTTTAAATATATTGGGGATTTGTATTATTTTTGGTCTGTTGCTTGAGGTTTTGTAGGAATAGGCATCTCTTACTCATTTAGATGTTTATTTTGCCATGAGCAATTAATTATTGCAGATAACAAATTTTGATTTATTTATCTAGATTGAACTATTCACTGATGCTTAGCTTGTTATGCAAATGATGCACTGCTTTGAATTTTTAGAACTTCCAAAGAATGGCAAATGTATGATGGATTGTGAGGCTGAGCAAATTTTACAAGAAATCCAGGAACAGATGGTTCTACTGTCTCAATATCCCACTATCAAACTTCCTGTGTGAGTAAAAATGTTTAAAGTTATTCTTCTCATTTAGAAGTATATTTAAGTGCTATATTTTTTTTTTCGTGTATTTTCAGGTCATTTGACAGGTCTCTGCGGTATGCTAAGACTGGTGCTCGTTATACAAATCCTCAATCTGTTAAGACATATTCTTGAGTATCCTTATTTTATTTTCTTAATTTTCTGAAACAATTTTGTTCAACCATATTCTACTGTTTATATATATATATATATATATATATATTATATTTGTTTCGAGTGATCCAACTGTTGTCAAATTATTAACTCAAATATCAGGAGCCTGAAAAAACATGGCATCTCTGATGGGGAGGTATCATTCTTAACCTGGTTTGGTTTTTCCAAAAAACAAAAGAAGAAGAAAGATCAAAGCAGTTCTTTGATTTCAAATTTATGTCTGCAGATATGTGTGATTGCTAATGTTTGTCCTGAAGGTGTTGATGAAGTTTTTGCACTCATCCAATCCTTGAAGGTATTATTCATCTAACCTAGTAGTTTAGGATGCAAGCATATTGCATTAGAAATTTTGCTTGTGTTTTCTTACAATAGTTGTCACTGAGGTAATGAAGGCAGTAAATTTATTCTTGTGTTATTTAGGTGCCTAAACTTTTTAAGATTTTTTATTTGATTGCTTAATTGAGCACAATTTGAATTTCCCCCTTCACAATCCCACACACACACACCAACCCAAAAAAAAAAAAAGGAGAAAGTAATTAAGTGCCATTGTACTTTTCTAGTAAGTAGTGACACAAAGTGCCTTGATGGATAAAAATAACATTTGTTATGTTGGCGGAAGCATACAAAATTTATTTTCGAAAGGAAAAAATAGTGCTATTGTACTTTTGATCCTCATGCATGCTCAATGCCGTGTGGGGAGAAATTTGAAAATAAAATCTTAGATATCTTTTAAAACACCATTTAATCTTTACTTTTAGCCAATGAAATATAAATAAATAAAGATTTGAGATATAATGTCTAGGGAGGAAGGAAGAACAAGAGAGAGAGAAGAGAAGTCAGGAAGAGGGAAGGGATAGTGTTTGAACTTCTTTTAACAATAAAGTGTTTGAGTAGACATTTGTTTTTTTTTTTCAATTTGGTACATTTAACTGAAATTTCTCGTCAGAAACTAAAATGAGCTATTTTACCCAATAAACAATTGCTATCACTAACCTTTCAGTCCATTTATGTTTTACTTGCTTTCTTACTCTCTTCATTACAATCAAGTGTTTGAACAAAAATTTTGTAAAATTAGATGCATTTGGCTGAAATTTTTTTGCTAAAAAACTTAAATGGACTGTTCGTATGTCAGTTTCTCTCTTTTCATTACCTTCCCCCCTCTCATCCATAGAAGAACTTAAAATTTCCCTCAAAATTTCTTTATTTTCTAAGAAAATCTAATGAAAATGAGAAAAATATACTATAGAGGCTAACATAGAAATTTATAAAGATGAATGGAGTTGGGGTGGGGGGGCCGCTGGGCTAATGGGATTGTAAAATGGTCCATTTTAATATTCTGCCAGATACATCTAATTGAAAAAGAAAATACCCATTGATTAAAAAAAGAAAATGTTCAAACACTAAATTAGAAAAATTGAAAAAGTTTAGATACTAATGTAGTGAATATCCCTTTTTTCTAAAAAATAAAATAAAAGTAGTCCATGTGTCTATTATATTTTTATTATTTTATTCTAATTTTGACAGTTTCAATAGCTGGAAAAATGCAAGTTCAATAAGATTGTAATTCTTTTCCATTCAGGCACTTGATTGCACACAGAAAATGTTCAGTTGCCTCAAATAGAAGATTCCAAAATTTAGATGATCAAAATGCCATTATCCCTTGTTTATGTTATCATTATTGTCTCCCATGTTTTGCTTTCTTGAAGCTGCTATCTGAGGTTGCAAAGCTGCCTTAAGTAATGGAATGTGCACTTGATTCTTCTCGTCGAAGAAAAAAATGTTCAGAGAACCCCTAAAAGATGTTATTAGTGAGATAGCTAAGCTGAAACAACAGGCATGAGTCCCATCTTGGATGGATACTTGGTGACTTGTATCATTTCGCTGCTTGAGCTGGGATTTTCAGTCTTTCAGTACAGTAGTAGATAAATAATTTCTTTGATGCCATTTATAAACTGATGATTACTTTTTTGGTTAGTAGATGCAGATTGTGCTGTATCCATGGATGAAGCTTGTGCATTCTAGACTCACAAGATGGGAAGCAATAGCCAATCCTTTTGTTCAATGTTCTAATGATGGTTGGCGTTTGTATAAACCCTGGATCTCTCGACTATTTTTCACCTCTTTTCTGTTAGTAGTTATCTTCTCACATAGAAATTTAATGGAAAATGATTCTGAATTTACTGCAGTATTTGCTCCATTATGCATGATCCATATATTTTCTATTCATACAATTAGCTCGTATTACAGGATAAGTAGAACCCGCCGGAGTACAATCATTCTGAATAGAAAGTGATATCCGTCAACGTCATGATGCAATGAGTTTCCTTCTTGTATGGTTTGCACAAGTGAAAAGAGTTCTTCAAATTTTTATTTTTTATTTTTTAGTTTTCAGTTATTATATATAAGATGCAAAAAAAAAAAAAAAAAAAAGGCGGTTAAAAGTTGGCTATTGAAATACGTCCAATAATAAGCTTACTTTTTCTTTAAAACATAATAAGGAATTACTTTCCATGTTCTTAGACAATAAAAGCTTATTTTTATATTTTTAATAATTAAACAATTTAAGCATTTCAAATTAAAAAAAAAAAAAATTATTTTTGTAAGACGATAAAGTTTTATTAGTATTGAAGCTATAATATGCACAAAATAACAAATATACAGCTAATTAAAAAATCAAAACTAACTTACTAATGTGTGTGTATATATATATATATATATATATATATATATATATATAAACAATTGAATTATAAAAATTGGAAGATAATGACATCAAAAAGTAAAAAAGTTTGAAAAAAACCGTTCATGTGGTTCATTTAGCCAAAATAGAATAGTAGATGCCTCCATTTATTCATTTAAGATACATTTAATTATTATTATTTTTTTATTTATTTTGAAATGATAATATTTTGATTAATTAGTGCATAAAAATATTTTTTTGATTTAATAAAAATTAGACTCAAATAAACAAAATAAGTAAAAAATATTGTGCTAATTAGGCTACAAAATTACTACCGAGTTTGATTGGACAAAAAAAATAAGGCAATTTGCACTCATATAAGCTCTTCTTCCTCCTCATAAAGCATGGAGACAAGCAAAGCAAGACTGTTCAAACTAAAACAACTCATCTCATCAATGCAAAATGGAGAGAATGTTCCAAAGTCAATTGGAAATCCAAGCAGAAGTCAAAATTCTCTTCCCTAACTGTTAACTTCTGCACATTAAAAATTCATATTCATCTTTTCCTTTATAAAAGAAAAGAATGAAATAAAAAAACAAAGAAAAAGAAAACTTCATTTCTGATACAGAATATTCCACTTCATCTGCAGCCCGTCCTCAGGTATCATCAACTTGCGAGTGAAAGACAAAACTAGGGAATGTGGTGGTGATGTCTCTGCTCAAGAAACATGAAACCGATGTCAGATTCAAACACAGAGGGTGAATAATAGATTCGTGTGTTTCTCATTTGAATGAATTAGTAATGACTCACTTGAGATATTGAAGAGTCATATTCTTCAAAAGGGAAGAATGTCGCAAAACAAGAGTTCGCCATTCTTCCTTGTCAATCTTCCCATCATGCTTAGTGTCTGCTTCCTCGTACGTCTAAAAAATAAACAATAGCAACATATCCACCAAGGAAGATTCACATAGGAGATAAATAGTCAAGTTATCAAAATTTCGACCTCCCATTTGCTATGCCACTAATGATCAATCAATTTTTCAGGTTTACTTATTATGGCATTGACAATATCTATTTAGTGACTTTGTCTCTCCACTTCCTCATGATCCACAAAATTGAAACTAGGGCTAAAGAGCTCATATTCAAGCTCATCATCAAGAGGTTTGTGACAAAATTGACAATGGGATGAAACTTTCACTCCAATTTCCATGAGAAAAAAAAATATTAGATTAGAAAAAATTATGAAAGATGAATAATCATCAATTGGGTAAAGCACATGTTCCTTATTTTCTATAACAGAACTATGTCATCTGTATATGCGTACAAGATTCAATACAGCTTCAGAGTATGAATGAAAATAAAAAAGCGTATCTTGCCCAAATAAAGCTAATCTAGACATCATATGGTGGGAAAATGAAATGAAAGAAAGATGATATATAGCTTAGATGAAGGTCATTGGAACATTGAATGTGAACTCAATCAATTAGATTAAGGAAGCACCTTGTCAATGATGCTCTCTATTACATCATCCGATAGATTCATACCAGATTCAGCAAGGGTAGCCACCACCATTTGCTTCACCTGTGCATGAAAGTTGATAGTTGAAATGATTTGGAGACATCCTCTCAAAACATAGGAAAGGTAAAAAGATTACAGAAATTCAGGGCATGGCCATGCAGGACAATCACAGTGATATGATTGCCAGATCAATTTGTTGGCTAATCTTGGAAATTCCGCGAAGTTTCTTGTTTGTACATCTTACAGCTGAACTAATATAACATTTGCATTTTGATGCTTTAGGGCACAAGAATTTCAGTCACATGCACCTTGATCTTATGCATACTATTATTGTGGATGATCAATATGCAGGACGATTCAAACATAGCAAATCAAAGAAGAGTTGGGACTAATGCATTTGAAACGCATAAAATAAGACATACTAAGAATTTTGGCCCGTCATTACCAAAGGAAAGAAAAATGAGGTTTTCATAAAATTATCCATATTTATATTTATGCAATGTATCAGTGACCCTGAGTCATAATGCACATCACAGCCTTGATGCTGCCAATCTTTTTCTCATATGGTAAATGCTTACCCATGCTATACTTGTTTTCTTAGCACATGCAGTAGGTGTTTGGATCCTCAATTTGAGTATCCAAAACCCATTAAGTTTTTTAAAATCACTTAAAACACTGTTGGGGTGTTTGGGATTAATTGCCAAAACCCATTTCTGATTAGATTTTACTCTTTAAACACTATTTCAATTGGGTTTTTTAAGCTAATATGAAAATCTCAATTGACAAAGCCCCAATTTGATAATCGAACTTTCAAACACCCAGGTAAAAAAGCAGAGAAACTTTACCAGATTTTCATCCCCTAAACTTTGAACTTTAGGTTATTACTCATTTCATTTACTATTCAAATTGTGCCAGACCTATTCCTAATCATAATTAATTAATTCTTGAAATCCTTTTATACTTTAGTTTTGCTATTTTTCGTATTTTTTCTTAACATTTTTTTTACATAACCCTCATACTCTATGTTAGTTAAGTTAACTACTGAATAAATGCTTTATTTTCATATTGATTAAAGGTTCAATGCATCTAACAAACATTTTTCTGCAATTTCTGTTCAGAGGCCAATAAATCGATCCATAAAACAAAGCGTATTTTTTTCTTAAACAAAATGCACAATTATTTTTTCTGATGTTCTGTTGTAGGTTCTGTCCCTATTAGTACTACACATGAAACTGAAATCATGAATGATAGTGTCTAAACTGAAATCACGAATGATAGTATCTAGGTGAGTACAAAAGAAATCCGACTGATTTCTTTTGCCTATGATAACCAATATATGCTGGAAAATTGATGAAAACAGAAGCATCTAATATTGATGGATTTATGAGGTTATT